>JBCEWC010010604.1:0-17480 GCA_038996855.1 Solanum aculeatissimum | reverse complement strand
ACATATGTCTCTTGTTTCTTAAAAAAACCATACTAAACATACAATTATCATTACTTACCTTTAACTCCAAGGTTTAGGATTTCTTTAAGAACCCTTTTAAGGTTGTGAAGGCTGTTTTTTCAAACGTTGAAAGAGAGCAAATACTAGCAAGGAAAAGCAGATTTTTCATTCAAGTTGAAATGGCTTTGAGGAGCTGTTTCATATCCTTTTGGCCGACTTATTTGTGGATTCTCATCCATTCTTTATTAAGCTGGTGATGCAGCAGGTTCCTCCTTTAAATTGGGCCTTAAAGGGTTCCAAATTGATGGGACTTTACTGTCCAATTTCCTCCTTTTGCTTTAGTAAGTTTGGGCTGAAATTGTTAAGTAGATTATTATATACTTGGGATTTTTTTTCCTATTTTTCTTGGGCTGAACATATTGTCCATTTATTATCCCAAATCATGGCCCAAAATTACACCCTTGGCTTGGGCTTTATTCCTTGTCGGACTTGGTCCGATTCGGTGCCGGGTCTCGTCTCCGTCTAGATTGCAAATTTAAGCTAAGCAAGCAGGTGACTCACCTGATAGCTTCCTAAGTCCTACAAGCACCTCAATTTTCTCACTTTATTTAAGGCCTCTACCTCCTTATTTTGTCTTAAACTTTATGTTCACTCGGTCATCTTAAGCGCTAGACGTAAATATAACCATCTTGTTCAAACGTTAGGCACTTTTAAAATTGGTGCTCCTTTTACTAGTTCATATCATGTTCCATATGCTTAGGACTAGTACAAGTAAGATGTGGGGTGTTACAAAATGCTACATTGAATCCTAATGAATACAACCAACCAACAGTCATCCCACAGTTCGAGGGACTCTGAGCCACAGAAAATGATTGGAATCAATATCGGCTCAACCCAATGGTTGTGGATGTCACTAGGGCAATAGTGTTACCTCCATTTCCAAATGACACAGAGTTTGTTGTGTTGAGTGGGTTGTTGCAGATGCTTCAGAATCGCGGGTTGTTTGCAGGGCTACCATCCGAGGATCTGCACAATCACCTGCACAATGTTGTCTTTGTTTGTAAGAGTATAATCGAAAACTAGAATTTGTGTATGGATGTCATTGGGCTTTGTGTATTCCCATTATTTCTTACCGACAATACAACGTCGTGGTTGGCTGAGCTCCCACAGAGTTCCATCACCAGCTAGGCTGAACTATAGACAGCCAGCCTTTTTGGAGAGGTATTTCCCCATCTCCAAAAAGCTCTAGCTAAAATAGGAGATAAACAACTTTGAGTAGTTGCTTTGTGACTCGATCGGTACTACTTGGGAGATATTTTTAAAGTGTTTGCGATGGGTTCCTGACCACAAGATAGTGGATGAGTCTCTGGTCGAAATCTTCTATAGAGCCCTTGATGAAAATGGGCAAGCAGTTGTTGACACTATCATAGGTGGTTCGTTCATAGATCACACTTTCTAGGAGATTGCTGAGAGACTAGAGAGGGTGGTCAAGACAAATCGTGCATGGGGCACCTGGGACAAGGCCAGAACATGGAGTTTATTTTTCGTGACTACTACTCCAGTGCGAGTACAGGTTAGTGAAGAAGTGATGCAAAAGCTCACACAGATCAGTACCAATGTCGAGTTGTTGATGAAGAAAAATGTTGAGAAGGTAAATGCAATTTCTCATCAGCCTATTCGGGAACCCATATATGAGGAGCCCTATTTTGAAAATGAGGCTTTTTTGTGGCAGAACAGATAAGGGGTTTCTAGCCCAACGCCCAGGGGTTCACTCCAGACTACTGGCGCTAAGGGCAGGGAAACCAAGGTTGGAACTTTGGTCGTGATACATCCTACAATAACAATAATAGGAATGGATTTTATGATTGAAATAGAGGTCAGGAGAGAAATGTTGAGTGGAGCCGCAGGGATGGCTATAGAAGCGGCACTTTTGTCCCACCTCACAATAGTGATAGTGGAGTTGGTTCGTCTAGGGTCGAGGAGAGGTTCGAGAGATTAATGAAAAAGGTTGATGCACAGGATAAGACACTGAGGGAGATGAAGTCTGACATCTCCAGTATAAACCAAAGGATCGAGTCTCATTCCATGGCAATTAATCAGCTCGAGCAATAGTTTGGTCAAATCTCAACCCAACTCAGCCAGTGCCAAAAGGTACCTTTCCTAGAAACACTGTCCAAAACTCAAAGAATTAAGGATAATGTATGGCAACCACTACACGCAGTGGGAAGTAACCCACTGACCCTCTTATGCCTGCAGCTGAGAAAGATTGTCATGATGAGGGTGTTGTAGATGAGCGAGTAGAAACTGGAAATATCAGTGTGTGTACTGAGGGAATAATGCAGTGCCAGCACTGTCTAAACCTATTACTCCTCTTCCTCCTCCCTTCCTTCAAAGATTAATGAAACAGAAAGAGAAAGGGAAGTTCAAACATTTCCTTTCCATGTTGAAGCAGTTGTCCATCAATATTCCACTAATCGAGGCATTGGAGAAGATATCCAGGTATCCTAAATTCATGAAGGACCTGGTGACAAAGGAGTGCACCGTTAGTCAGGATCTCTCACACAAAATCCAACACTGCAGTGCTATCTCTATATGGTCCTTGGTGCAAAAGAGAGAAGACCCCTGTGCATTCACCATTACCTGCACTATAGGGTATGTAGAATTTTCAAGAGCATTGTGTGATCTCGGTGCCAGCATTAACTTAATGCCCCTTGTGATCTTTAAGAAGCTTAGCCTGGCAACCTCCACACCAACTAGCATGCGACTTTTAATGGTTGAGCGCATAGTGAAGAAGTCGATGGGGATCTTGCATGATGTCCTCGTTAAGGTGGATAGGTTTATATTCCCCACGGACTTCATGATCTTGGACTGTGAATTCGACTTTGACATCCCAATCATCTTGAGAAGTCCTTTCTTGGAGACTAGGCTAGCCCTGGTAGACATGGAGTCAGGCCTTCTTAAGTTCAAATTGAACGACGAAGAATTCACCTTCAATGTCTGTAAATCAATGAAAAGGCTTGACGAGCTTAAGATGGAAGCTTGGGTTGTTAATGAAGTATGAGTAATCAGACAGCCCGCGTCATGATGCGACATTAAATTAGGCGTTGCTTGGGAGGCAACCCAAGATATTTTTGTAATAATTGCAGTTTAGTGTTAGTTTTGAGCATTAGATTTTAGATTAGGCTAGGTCTTTGTATTTTTAGGTAGTGAATTTTGGACAATAGACTGGAA
Organism: Solanum aculeatissimum; assembly: GCA_038996855.1. NCBI lineage: Eukaryota > Viridiplantae > Streptophyta > Magnoliopsida > Solanales > Solanaceae > Solanum > Solanum aculeatissimum. Next base: position 14,249 of record JBCEWC010010604.1, on the reverse strand, counting down.
TCGTATAAGGTAACAGTGTAATTTTGTAGGTTTTGTAGGTACTAGACCAAGTCAGCCAAACTTTGGCTGAAAAGAAGCAAAAACTGGAGTTCACGATATGCTCCACGGGTTGTGCTGCATTTCACGACTCGCGGACCATCTTGTGAAAGCCTCCAGTGAGTAAGGATAATTTGCACTTCATTTCACGAGCCAAACCCATGATTCGTATGTAGAACTACGGGTCATGGATTGGGTTCGTGGACCCTAGGTAAGTCCTCAATTTTTTTCCTAAATATAAAAAGTCATCTACGAGATGTGTCACGAGTCATATTCTATCATACGACTCGTATCATGACTTATAGACAATAAGTGGGGGGTGAAAGGGTTAAGGCCTTCATGAAACCCTAATTTATAAATCGTTGAGCAATCTATGGCCCGTAATCGGGCTTTTGTGATGCCAAGGTCCCTTCAATCAAACCCGACCCGGTAAAGTTTAAATAGGGGTCAAATTATTTTAATTCCTTTTTATTCAAAAACTTGACACCGGCAAAAACCCTAAGCCTACCCACATCAAATTCCGACCCCGTCCCCGTCCCCATCATCCTATGTCATTTTTCTGGCCAACTTCCAGTGACCCACTCTTCCTAGGGTTTTGAACCCTACTCCACTTCCCCATCACTCTCCTTCTAATTGTGATTCAATTCGGTAAGCCTACGATGCCTACATTTTGTCCTAATTGAATTGTGATTGTATATCGAGTATTGACTTGGGTTGGGGATAGATTATTGTAGTCGGAGTCGGTTATTTTACCTTAATATATGTGTCATAAGGTTGAAATGTTAGATTAGGGTTAACATCGACATCAGACAATGTGGGATGGTCAAATTAGGTAATGGTGCGGCTACTCGATCATGTTAATTACATTGAAAATGTACATATAGGGACCAGTAGTAGTACACATAATGACGGGTGGTCGAAATAAGTTAAAATGTATTTTTGACTGTTTTGATGGGGTAGGGTATGTTTTCGGCTGATAACTTAGGATAAATTTGTCAAATGGTGCTTAGATCCTTGCTTGTATATGTCTTTAAACTAATATAATTGGTCGGGGAAACTTGTAAATGAGATTCTAAAAGAAATTGTAGCACTGGTTAAAATTATGAAGGTCTTTTACGACTCATAGATCGGTCCACGAGTCATAATTGTCCCTCATGGAGGGTTCCAGTGTCAATTTATTCTTGAAGTCTCAACATATGAGACCCTCCATGACTCATGGACTGGTCCACGAGTCGTAGATGGGGTCTCGTATGAGTTGCCAGTATCTACCCTGAACTAGGACTTACTTTCACGAGCCAGTTCTACGAGTCATGAATGGGTCTCGTGGAAGATAGTCCAGTATGCCAAATATAATTGTACACTCCATTACAAAACCCCCCACGAGCTGTAGGACAGTCTATGACTCGTAAGGAGGGTTTTGTGGCCCCAAATTCTTTCCAGTTCATTTTAAAAAATTCTCTTGTGTTCTTGATTGTAGTTCATGGAACTAATTAGTTTCGTGATTATGTGTCTTGTAAGTACTATGGCCCTAAAATCTAAAAGACATGAGATACGAGTGATGAAGGTTCACCTGCGAGACGAGGCTACTAACTTGGAGCATGCCCCCGAGGCTAGTGGCTCTATAGAGGAGCTTAGCATCCAGCCAGAATCCGATATAGAGCCACATCAGACTCGGGAAACTTTTGGGCATGCTTTGTCACAGGCTATTGTAGTCTGGCCTCCCCAGTCGGATGAGGGAGGGGATCAGGATAGCAATAGCATTCAGATGAACTCCTCCGAGATGGGGTCAGGATCTGGTTCTAAGGAGGGTTCAGACTCCTCACTATCCTTCAGCCCTCGCGCACCTGAATCTTCGCCACATGTAGTAGATAGAAGGTGGTGCATGGAGGGCATGCAGACCAGTTTCACAGAGGAAATGCAGCCCAATAAGCGACGTTGTCCCGCTCGTTCTATATTGGAGGAGTCCCTATTCATCACCATAGGGCTTAAAAGTGTCCAAGGTTTGAAGGACACGATCATGAGGTACAAACACCAGTAGGTGGCACAACCAGTGAGGAGGTACTCATCGATATAGGTGAGCGAGTTCTACACCTCCTACGCCAACACAATGCACAACACTCTTCCCAAGGGGAAGAAGCCCCTCAGCTAGCCCAGTCTTGAGGAGGTTCGAGTGTAGGGTTGGGTGGTTGATATATCAGAGGAGACCATTCGACATATGTTATTTGGACCCGAGTTTATGGCCCTCAGTTCCACAGCAAAGTTTAGCCACAGAGTGGGGCAGGCGCGTGACTTGGGCATCATGAGGGACCCGGAGCGCCGGGCCCGGTTGATAAGATGGATGGCTATCTACGTTGATTCACCTTGACCAGACCCTATATAGGTAGTCACACCCTCAGAGCCTATTGTCAAGTCTTTGCTCAGCTTGCTCGCCAAATTTTGGTGGGCGGTGTATGCTTGAGGATCCGACCTACGCTTGCAGACAACACCCTGATGCCGGAGAGAGTCATTTTGTTATCCAGCATCTTAGTTGGCTATGCTATCAATTGGGTCATGTTGATCATCGAGCATATACATGAGGCGGCCTTGAGGAGTCCATGATGATCCCCTTCCCATGCTTGGTACACAGACTATGTCTTATAACAGCGGTTTGTGTGATACACCACGTGGATGTGAATGTGTAGCGCACACTGGACGCTGGCCTAATCAAGGCCGAAGAGAATCCAGTTGCTATAAGAAGGACACTGAGGCCGCAGATAATACTTCCTGACCTATTTTCCATCCGTGCCTACAACCAAGTCTTCTAGTTCAGCTGTTGCACAGACCATAGAGGGGCCCCTACAGATAGAGATTGTTGAGGAAAGGGGGCCCACTATTGCTACTGTCACTGTCCCAGAGTCTATTTTTTCATCATCAACACCTTTCGGCATCGTATTTGTGTCGACAGCATCATTTCAGGCCCTGGCACAGAGACTGGCACATGCTGAGTCATAGTTGGCTCAACTTCTACAGCAGTTGAGGCCTTGGGTTTGCCAGGTTGTTTCAGAGGCAGAGATTCGCATGCAGTCATTCACCACCAAAGCTATCAGAGAGGGACTTGCACCGGTGGACGCTCACACTGATATTTTCGAGGAACGGATCCAGATGAGCCTCCGCACAGCAGCTCTGATTGATTTGTTGGCCATGCAGACGGAGGTTCAGCAGCTCTGGGTTGACATTTCCGCAGCATTGGTTACTCCAGTAGGTTTTATATATGCTACACCAACTGCAGCACCTATTATTGATCTGTTCACTCTGGAGGAACCTATACACACTTCTCTCAGGAAGCGGCCTCGGACAGATGATCCAGATGTGGAGTGCCAGAGTATGGAGCGAACAGAAGAGGAGGAGCTAAGGATTGCCCTGGTCAGATTCCTAGAGAAGGATGAGGCCAAACAAGAGCGATCACGACAGATGCTTAGAGGCACGAGTTCCTCCCATGCTGCTCTGACAGTCGAGAAGTCCACCAGGTCTATGAAGGGTGGGTAGATATGACCAGGTATGTTTCTTTTGACCCCTGTTCTTTACATTTTATTCTTGTGCATTGAGGATAATGCATATATTTTTTTGATGGGGTGTGGGTAGTCATACGGCCTCGGTGAAGTCTGTGTAACCTTGGCATATAACTACCTCAATTTTTTATATCCAAAGGGATTTCTTGCCTGTGTTCTTTCCCTGTGGATTTTATTTTATGTTGAATTGGCATGTCTAAAATGTTTTAAATAGCATGTATAGTACATAGTATTGATATCTATGGCATAGTAAAAATATTTGTGTAAAAATGATACCCACCAAATTTTATTTTTGTTAGTCTACTAGTGACCATGCATGATTAGGCTATCCTTATAGTGTTTGTTCTAATAAGTGTGTATTTGTAATAAAAAGCATGATTTGATTAGTTGTGCAAAATATGTAAAGCAGTGCCATGAGTGAGTAACCGTAATTGCATGATTCTCTACTGTACAATAATTCAAAACTTCCCATGTTATTCAAGATTTAGACTATAGGTTAGTTGGGTAGAAAAGGATCTTAGGCCATTGTTCTAATTGAACCCACTTAGCTTAAATAACCAACCAAAAATGTTAATTATCCCTTGGTCTCTGTTTTGAGCCTAATATTGACCCTGTTCTTTCTAAACACCTGATAGCCTGAGCCTTAACAAATGATGAATCCCAGTTTGAACCTGGTCTTTTTTTTAACACTGTGAACCTCAACTCAGGCTAAAATGCTAAGTTGAGGGTGGCTACCCAACAAGTGGCCATGGTTTGAAGTTTAGATATTGTCCATCTCAACTTAGCCCAAAAGCCTAAGTTGAGGGTGGCTGGTATAAGAGAAAGTCATAAAAGAAGGATAAATGTTTATTGATACAAAGAAGAGAAGAAGAAAAAAAAGAAGAAGAATAAAAGGGGTGCAAAAAAATGATTAATTTGTCAAAATTCAAAAGAGTGTACAGGAATAAGGGCAAAGTGTTAAAAAGAAGAAAAATACACCCTTAGACAGGCGAAAAATAGGAGAAGGGGAAAAGAAAAGAGAAATGATAGGTTGGTAGGGAAAAAGTGATAAATAATGCAGTATCAAGGAGGGACGTAGTCACTATTTATCCAGATAATCATTCCAAAGCCCCCTGAGCCTACATTACAAGCTTGAAAAGTCCTAAAGTGATCCTAGCTAAACTAGTTGACAGGACATAAGTCTAGAGTATAGGGGAAAGCATATGGTATTAGGTACAGTAGTTGAATATCTTTTTTGAGAGTGAGTGTTTTGATACAGTCCCAATGAACTTAAATTGAAAAACAAATATCACCCAGAGTGTTGAGGGAACTTTTTTTTGTGAGGGCACTTGCATTGCATTGTAACACATGACTAATTCAGGGATATGTCATTTACTCATGGTTTCATGGCTTGTCATAGTTGTACTACTGGAATTTACTAGTCTACATTAGTTCACTAGATAGCTAACTGATATGGGTTTTGAGAAAAGTTAGGTATCTATGGAGGTTTTGATGTATTCTGTGTCGTTGGATTGATTTTTGTGTTTCTGTGCTACTTAAGTAGATTGAGTCCATCACTTGAGGACAAGTAACAATTTTTAAGTTGAGGGTGTTGATGTGATGCCAAAATACAACACTTTTAATGCTTAGAACTTGAGATTTTGTGAATTCTCAAACCGATGGTTCTGAGCATGAGATGCATTTTCTGCACTAAAGTGGCAGCTTAAGAGACCCTCTACAGGTTGTGGGTCATCCCACGAGTTGTAGAGGGGGTCTTATTTGTTCTTCCAATAAGGGGTGCAAAAGGGAGTTCTATTCTACAAGACCAGAGCACGAGTCATGGACCAACATACAGGTCGTAGAGTGAGTTCATGAACTAAGACAGCTAAAAGTGAAGAGTCTTTGAAAGTGCCTCAGATGAGACCCTTCACAGGTCGTGGATGACTTCATGACTCGTGAAGAAGGTTTCATGCCAATCTCCAGTAGTTTAATAGCCTTTCATGAGACCTTGACTCATAGGCCGTGAACTGTTATGCGGACTGTAAAGTAGGCTCGTAACTAGTGCCGACACAATTGTCCTATTTCATTTTGGCTTTTTATTTCTAGTACTATAAATAGTTTTTTTAGGTTTTTTTATGAATATACAGAATAAAAATGGTTAGATATTCATCGTGAGAGAGAGCACGAGGAGAAAAGCACTTATGAACATCTTTTGTGATTTCTAATTAATTCAAGTTTGCAATTCCATTGAGTTTCCTGATTTTGTTCATAAGTTCTTGTTGCGAAAGTTATTTAATTATGTATTCTTCTTACATGATTTCTAATAAAACAATAAGGATGCATGGCTAAGTCCACAACTAGGGTTGTGGGAACCATGACGCACTAGCGAAGTAAAATTGGATTACTTACAATTTCTTGAATGATGATTAGGATGCATTAATTAACTTCTTCAAATTAACTAAATTTTAACGGAGGCCTACGTTAGAAATTTCCTAGTATCACCTGCCCGATTCAGGAGGTGATGAATTGGAAAAAAAGTAATTAACAGAGGTTGATTGACTATTTCTCAACTAATCGGGCTATAAGGGATAGTAGTTTTGGTCTGAGATAGAAAAGTAAGGGTTAGTAACGCCACATCACAGAGACCGATCCAGTAATGTGATGAAACTCACCTAGATGCCCGATCAAGGATTTAGGAGAACTTAACTCACTATCCTGCACCTACACACCAAACAAGAGTTGCGAGTATCCAAAAACACTTAGCTAGGAAGTCATGGGGAACACGTCACTCTAGTTAGTTTCGCTACTGGTTGCAAACAAATCTGCTATTGTAGTTAGGATTTACTTTTATCGCAAATTCCCCACTTTTACATTTTAGTCATTTTTATTCTCTTTTTCTGGGAGATACTAGAGTACATCTTGTCAAGTTACTGAAAGTGTGCTAATCCAAGGTCTACCATATTCCTCGTGGGATCGAACCTAACCAAGTTAGATTTAAATACTTGAGTACGACTGCTTCAAAACTTCCTAGTAGGGGTGGGTTCTAAGCATAAGCATGGAGTCGCGAGATCAGTCTCCCATGAAAGAGTTGGAAAAAGAAGGTCAAGAATGAAATAAAAAAATCGAGGAGTCCCAGAAATAAATGAGAAGAAAAAGTGAAAACAGTAAAAAACAATGCTTGAAAATTGAGGATCCCCCAAAATTGTTGTTGAGAAAAAGAGTGCAAAAGGGAGACACTTAGGATAATAAATCAAAAGCAATAAAGAAAAAAGGAAATGAATGAAAAGGGAGCCAAAAGAATCTTAAAGCTTGAAAAAGAACATGTAGAGTTTGAGGAGAGATGAGTCATTGTTGACCATATGTTATCACACCTGACCTCCACCCTACATTATAGTCCTTGCAAAGTCCTTTGGGATCCTAGTCCAGAAGAAAGTCAGGTGAACTCCAATTGAGAATAAGGGCAAGCATATGGGTTGAAGCTTACTTGTTATTTCTCATTTGGGAGAGTGAGAGTTGAAGAGATCTTTTGAAATCAATGTCATAATCTTTAGCGTTCAGGAACTTCTTTTATGTGAGGGCAAACGGTGATGCTTTTAGGCAGTGATTAGCAGCTACGTGAGCAATTATGAGCATAGACATGTTTTGATTACTCCTTAGTCATCTCTCGAGGCTTCAAAGTCACGTAAGTGGATTGTGGAAGTTCAAGAAAGGATGAAAAAGGTAAAATGTATATGTTGCTCTCTGTGGCCCTGTTTGCAAGCTCTGAATTGGATTGATTGATGTTTGACTTGCTTGAGGGCAAGCAAAGGCTTAAGTTGGGGGTGTTGATGAGTCCATATTTTTGGACTCATTTTGCGGCTAGCTTGCAAAGAAGCATAACCCTTAGTGTTCTATTATTTCCAATTTCTAATAAATATACATGTGCTATAACAAAAAATGGGAGTAGAAGTGTACAAATGGACAATACTTGGTGAAATTTTGGAAAAGGAGCAAAAGTGCAGAAAGGCAGAGAAAAGTGGTATCACTAACATACTCGGTGATTCATCAAACACTCAAAGAGATCGCCTATAATTGCAACAACCAAGGTTCCAGATCAAGCTAGGAAGGCGGTCAGATTCGATATCGCAAAGTACATTCGGTGCATCGCTGAACTGCACAAGGGATCACCTAAAGATGCAACACCCAAAGCCCCTGAATACTGATAAGAAGGTGATATGATAGATATTCGGGGCATCGCCAAATTGATCGGCATAATGAAGATTTATCGCCTAATGTTGTAGAAGAGGAAGCCTTATGAAATTGTAAAAGAAAGCGGTCAAGTACACAGTCGACGTATCGCCAGAGTGCTCGGTGATGGTCTGCCTTGACCGCCGAATGGCATTTCATAAAACAAACTTTCACACATTTTCACAGAGTATATAAGCAATTGAGAAAGGACATTGTAGAGGATATCAGATCATACCATATTAGTATAGAGAGTAGTACATAGAACTTTCCTCCAGGAGTACAAAGGAGAGTAGGGTTTTAAAGCTTTTTGAGAAGAACATTGGAGAAGATTGGTTGATGATAATTAACTAATTTATATTCAAGATTGTTACCCATGAATGCTACTACAATGTTTGATATCAAATCTTTAATTTATAGCATGTGTGGCTAAAACCTCTATGTTGGGGGTGCGATATTGATATAGGTTTTTGATTTTTTTTATTGGGTCTTTGATATCTTGACTTATATGTAGTTGATTTGAGTGAATTTATGTCCATTTCTATGTTTAATTTATTATTTCAAGGTTCCAAACTTGGGGTTTACTTTAGATCTCTAATTTTTGCCTTAGCCGGGATGATTAGATGTGGAATGGATGTAATAGCTGGAAACCTCTAGGGGTTTTATTTGAAGTCCACAGCCATGGATTCAATGGTCAAGGTATTAGGGGTTTTGCTGAGACTTCTTAGGCCTAACGTGCCCTTGGCAGTCTGTGTATGATTTCTTAGTCGAGCCATGCGAAACACTCATATCAGAAATGATTGGGTTAAAAGCAACCTAGCCTATTCACTCAATATCAACTCATTTATTCAAATATCTAGACCCAGCTAATAGATCAATTCCTATATTTGCATATCCCCTACATCTTCCCTTAATTGTTTGTTAAGTCGTTAATTAGAAGTTGTTTAGCTGAATCATTATTTTGATTATTGCAACCCCTCACATCCTATAATTACTTGGTCCAACGAATCACTTTCGCCTTGAACAATGATTCCCTGTGGGATCGATCCCAACCTCTAAATTTGGATTATTGTGTTGATGAAGACCACCCCTACTTCCTCTGAGTAGTTGGGTTGGGTGACATCAACAAGTCACGACTAAGGTAAGGCACTAAAAATACTGAAACGATATCGAAACACCCAAAAATTATAGAAAAACTCATTTTAGAGCCAAAATCATCTCTTGAAACCAATGGAACCATAAGAAATTTTATTCAAGCACTTGAATTCAAAATGTTGACTAAAATCAAACCCTAATCAAACTTTAATTCAATTTCCAACTTTGGACCTCAAGTCCACATAACAACTCCAAATCTGATTTCGACAACTTTCCTAGATCAATTTCTACATTGTGGAACTGATTTTGACACTCCATAACTATATTCTCGCATGCACCTATATTTAGAGACTCATTCTTACATATGAGAAGCGTATTAGAGTCATAAGAGACTCCTGGCACTTAGTCGAGTTTATAACTTTCCTGTAAATTGAATTTCTAGTGTTAGAATATGCAAGGGTTAACTTTTTAATGATCAAAACTCTTAGAACATAGAGAATTAGATGTCCCATGATCTACCAAATAAATCTCTTTGCATTAGATTCCGAACGCAACTGATTTCACCTTATCTGGAGTTTGGAGTCAAAAGTTATGGTAATTTTACTACAGACTACCAGAGCAGAGCTTATCTACGAATCTCTATTACGGGTTGTGGATTAAAGTATGACTCGTCTATTTAACTCTTGGAAAAAGTCATGAAAAGCCAATTTTGAGCCCCAGACTTCAATGATCCATTTACAGGTCGTAAAAGAATCTACGAATCGTGGTGTGATCTCGTGAATCATTCTAGTAACCTTAAAAGTTTGCCCAAAAGTTTACGGAAGGGTCCCTACGGGTTGTGGAAGTTTCGACGGTCCATAGATGGGCCCGTAGATGATTTTTGATAGCTTTTTCTAAATGGTTATTTTGGTCTTTTTTCACCCTTTAAAAGCCTAGACTTGACATTTTTATACCTAAATAAAGCCCTAAACATATCAATTCACCTTTTTCACCACTAAAACACATCCTCCAACTTAGAGAAAGGTTTCAAGGGAGAAAATGGCTAGGGTTTGAAGCGAGAAACTTGAGAATTCCTCCAAGTTGTTCCAAGACTCAAACTTTCAGGTATGTAAGGCTAATAAAAATATGGATTTTGTTCTTCTATGTGTCCCACAACCCGAGTTAATGGAGTTGTTAGTGAATTGAGTATTCCATGAAGGTTTCTTGAAGGTTTTTCTTAAATTATAATGTATTTCTATATAATTTTGCATGAATTACAGCTTTTATGAATTAAATACTTGAAATTGATGATTTTACTTTTCTACATGAACCCTAGCATGAATTCTTGTTGTTTTTACATATTTCGCTTAAATAGGTATGCATGAGTATAATTTGAGCCTAAAGAGTCTATGGAATCCCTAAATGTTTTAACTCTACTTTTGATTTCCTGAATGTTATGAGTTAGAATGATGCATGATTGAGCCTTTATGAGTCGAGAGTTGAACCTTACAAGAATGTAACCAAAGAGTTATTAATTGATGTGATTAATTTAGTTGATGAATATCCAATGAGACTAGATGAATGAGTTAACCAAAAGGTTGATGTCTTATGAGCATGTTGTGTCTTGGGAAGAGTATTGAGCACCAAATTGAGTAAGAGTAAGTCCAACTCGAACTCAATAACTACGTGGCCAGCATAGGAGAGGATTGAACCGTAAAAATAGATGTTTTCCTATTGTCCCAAAAAGAGGACTTGATGTTATTATTGTGGATCCACTGATGGGATGTCCTTTACCCTAGCAAGGTATTGGATGGATGTGGCGATGACATTGCTTCGTAGTATCATCATTGGCTCCGTTGAGGACCTATTTACATTCAGTTGATTGGTGAATCCTCTCATACTTTCGGAGGATACTATGTTTCTTTCTAGCTTTGAGTTTAGACTTATTTTATTTTGAGGTAGCCATGGACCTGTCATTGGCACCAGCTAGTCAGATGTTTAGATGTTTCATAGACTAGATTGTCGAGTTATATTTGGATGTTATTTTTGGCTAGTCTCTTTCGCACTAGTCTTACTTAGTTGATGAATAGATTGTTTAGTTTTCACATTGAAGGATTGTGATTTTTTTGAAAGGTTGTGATTTTTCCAAGGAGTTGTGACTTTTGAGAAGAGTTGTAACTTTTTCGAAGGGTTTTGACTTTTCTAAAGAGATGTGACTATTTTGAAAGATTGCGACTTTTTCAAAAAGTTTTGACTTTTCCTAAGAGTTGTGACTTTTTCAAAGAATTGTGACGTTTCTAAAGAGGTTACTATAATACCCTCAATTTAAAATCAATTTAGTATATATTTTATATTATTTTTATTTAATTATATTATATTATATTGAAAACAAATAATTTTTCACATCGAAGGATTGTGACTTTTTCAAAAAATTGTGATTTTTTCAAATGGTTGTGATGTTTTCAAAGGGTTGACTTTTTTGAAGGGTTGTGACTTTTACGAAGGGTTGTGACTTTTTCGAAAAATTGTGACTTTTTCTAAGAGTTGTGAATTTTTCAAATGGTTGTGACTTTTCCAAAGGTTTGTGACTTTTTCGAAGGGTTGTGACTTTTCTGAAGGGTTTTGGCTTTTTCGAAGGGTTTTGATTTTTCCGAAGGGTTGTTACTTTTTTGAAGGATTGTGACTATTTCGAAGGATTGTGACTTTTCTAAAGAGGTTACTATAATACCCCCAACTTAAAAATCAATTTAGCATATAATTTATATTGTATTTATTTAATTATATTATATTATATTAAAAACGGATAATTTTTCACATTGAAGGATTGTGACTTTTTCGAAAGGTTGTGACTTTTTCAAAAAAATTGTGACTTTTTTGAAGAGTTGTGAGTTTTTCGAATGGTTATGACTTTTCAAAGGGTTGTGACTTTTCCGGAGGGTTTTGACTTTTTCAAAAAAAATGTAACTTTTTTGAAGAGTTGTGAATTTTTCAAATGGTTGTGACTTTTTCGAAGAATTGTGACTTTTTCAAAGAGTTGCTTCTATTTTGAAAAGTTGTGACTTTTTTGAAGAGCTATGAATTGTGTATAAAGATATAGTATAAAAATGCATATTGTAAAAATAAGTGAATAAATAGATTTGTTAAAGGGAAAATAACATAAATAAAAAGAAATTAATGAGTTATATTAAAAGGCAAACTATTTAATGAAATAAAAAAGTTAAACAATTTTTTTTTACGGAAGTAAGATTAACAAAATTCAAGACATTTATTAAATATAAAATTACATACAAAAATTAAAATACACACAAACTCAGAGTATTATCTTGTAAGTCTAGAATTTGAGTACTATCTTGGTAGAATTTTTTGAGGACTTCTCAAAAGTGAGTCCTCAAAAATTTTGTCCCAGTTTCAACATCAACAAATTTATTGTGTTAAAAATAAATTATTTATTAACCTAAAAAAAATGTCCCCGATTTCTAATATGAACAAAGTGAAAAAATATTTATTGAATATAAAATTATATATTAAAATTAAACTATACATCAAATTTGCATTTTTTTTAAGCTATTCTAAAAAATATTGTCCCCATTTTTATTACAATGAACAAAAAAAATTAACGGGGAATATGACCGAGCTATTGTGGCGCCTACGTATCCCGTTAAAATGAGAATCAGGTCAAACGTAGTTCAAACCGATAAATTGGCAAAATCACATTTCAAACAAAATATATTCATTTACACAAAATCAAATAAATATCAATGAAACAAACTATGTAATATTTACACAAACAAATACTATGTAACGCATCATAATAAATCTACGTATTAAAGAATGTGTATGTCGTTTGTACGTTCTATTGCCCCCCTAAAAATACGTTATACAAATTATACAACTAAAATGAATAGGGATACAAAAGGAGGGAAAAGGAGTAGAAAAAGTAAGAGACAGGGGAAGGGGGTAAGTGGGGAAAAGACAACAAAGGAGTGGTATCCAATAGTGATGGACACTATTCTGTAGTGGCACCTTTTTCTTTTACTTTACTCCTTTTTTTTTACTTATCTCTTTGCTTGATGTAACCTTTGTTGAAACTTGGAAGAAAGTTTGCGTCTTTGACTGCGTTTGGTCGATGTAGAGTAGTGCGTGGGAGAGAGAAGAAGCCTACATTGTTTTGGATTTTTGTATGGAATTGGGCCACTTGTCTTCTACCTCGTGATTGGCATATCAAAGATGTTTGTTTTTAACCATAATGCATTCTCCCCCCCTCCCCCAATTTTTTATTCACACTTCAAAAAATTTAATTTTTTTTTCAGCCAAAACTTTGTAGTATCTGCTTTGAAATTATTTTACTAGTATACAAAAAATAATTCTCATGCAGGGGTACAATTCTAAGCTATTCATTTGCAATAAAATAAACTAAATTACAAATAATAAAAATCTCAAACCCGAAGGACAATAGTACATACAACCTAACATACATATTTTCAATACATAGGTAAATACATCTAAATAAGGAATTTGATTTTGCTCTAGCCTGAGTTAACTAAGAGTGGGCTTTATTTGAAGTGGACCGGTGACCCAAGCGGACTACTCGAGCTGGGGAAGATAACGACCGTCGACCGCTCGCGATCAACTCATTTCGTCAAGGTACCCCGATAAACAATTTGGATTCAACGGCTGCGACTCACATAACCGTCATTTAAATAGGAAAATAAAATTTTAAAAAATGTCAAACAATAGAAAGTATAATATGCATGTAATGATAATATATACATAACATAATAACTAATAACAATAATTTACAACTAAACAACAAATAAAATAACATGTATGTTGTAATAAAATAACATCTCCTCAATTTTAAAAAAATGAATTCATAATGGTTAGAACCTCGAAATATCCCCAGCAGAGTCGTCATTCTGTTGACATCCCGAAGGCGCAACGTCATGGCAACTCGCAAAAAATAATTAAATTAAAGAATTTAAAAGAATTTTTAGAAAAAAAATCAATTTTAGAGTCGTCACCTAATTTTAAGGATAATTAGGAAACCAATCAATATTTACAAAAAAAATAGTCTGCAAACCAAAAATTCTGAGTAAGGGGGTCAAGTTATTCCGAAGGGAATGTATTAGCACCCTTCAGAATCCACAACTGTGGGTCCCGACTAAATTCATTTTTTTCCGATTGAGGAGCAGATAATCTAACAAAATATAAAATACATATAAAAAATAAAATAAAACAATAATACAAAAAATAAAGATTTTATCTAACGTCAACAATATACACGCAATAATAACTAAATAAATAAATAACAAAATAAATAAATAATTCCGTGAACATGTAAAACGCACTTAATAAGAATGTTAGTAATAAATAAATACGAATAAAAAT
>JBCEWC010010603.1:0-17481 GCA_038996855.1 Solanum aculeatissimum | reverse complement strand
CTAGATCCCAAAATGATCCGTTTTGCATTCGGCCACTTAATCTCAACCCATGGCTACCAAATTTCAACCATGACTAGGATAACGTTGTAAGATATCAATCATAAGGAGTTTCAGAAATTTTTGGGTTGTTACATAGAGTCTCAAGGATCGGTATGGAGACATTTATACTTATCTTCGAGAGGCTATGAAGACTATAAGGAAACTTCCTTTTATTTATTCTTTCTCCATCGTGCTTCCTTAATTTGGTGTGATTCTTATCACTTTATTTCATTCCCTCTTACTTATAGAGATAGTTCATACTTGGTTCCTTATGTGAGTAGTTAATGGGTTGTATATAGCTTAAATATTAGATTTGGTACTAAAGTGTAACTGATATACTTACAAAAAAAGATGTGTGGTTAGATTTAAAATGTTTGACGATTAGAAAAGGTTGAGTAAGGTGATGACTCGATAATTCCCTTTGAGGATATTTGAGTGATGAGGTCAAACAGTGAATTAAGGGATTTCGTGAATGTGTCGTCCTTTTTTGGATTAGTTATCCAACAACACAAATAATATTAATGTAGTATATACAATATCAAAAGTGGTTCAACAATTAAAGATGGAATGTTGAAGAGATAGCTAGATAATGAATTTTGTAAATCTGTAAACTACTATTACTAAAGTTGTCATAAGATGTATAGATGCTTAGATAATGATAAGAAAGAGTTTGCGCCAATAGAGGTTAGAATCCGTATTATGATTTTATAGATTAAGTGAATACTAAAGAGGATCATGATATGACTATCACAATGGTACTGATGCTTACTTGGTTAGAGTTACGAAATATGTTACTTTTGCTAACGATTAGATTTATGAAAAAAATATGTATTGTTTAGGCTAAGGTTATGATGGATTGGATAATGTTTTGCAACTATTTGATGGGTAGAGGTGTGCAGGCTAGTTCGTACTACTTTCTTGATAGGTACGATGAGTTCTAGTGGTGGATCTAATGGACTTTCACGATATAGTATTAGTGGTATATGAAAGAGAATATGTCGAAGTGCAAATACTAACTACTTAACGGATTATTAGTGTATCACAGACTCATTTAATAAAATTTAATATTGCATTTGTATTTGGCAAATCAACCAGTTTGTTACTCTGGATGCTTGAGTTAAGCATTATTTATAAGAACAATTTTAGTGGTGGATCCTTAGTACAATTAATGCATTTAGATTGTGAGGTGTATTTGAAGAATTCTGAATAAGGACTATTGATCCATACTAAGATCCAAGAGAGTGGTGCAATATCAAAATTTTAAGTGGATAATATCAAAATGATAAGCTTATGAGTAAGGAATGTCCCAGCGAGTATACTTATGCAAAGCCAATTAAGTATTGTAGTAAGAAAGTGTATAGAAAATTGAGTTAGTCCTTTGGATTTGATTGATATAATATGTTTAGGTGTCATATAAATGATGAGGTTAACCTTGAGGTGATGACAACGACTATAGAGCATAATGATAATAAGAGTTCGTGATGAATTATGATCAACATGCAATTATATGATAAGATTTTTTATTGAATGAATTTAGTACAGTAAACACAATTTACAGGTATCAAAAGTTATGTTTGCTACTATTTGAAGGTACCACAATTTGTAGATGTTGGTTAGCTTTTAGAAGTGACAAGAACAAAGATATTCACTTTGATAGTAAAGATCAATGATATATTTTTAGAGAGAATAAAGAATTGAATTTAAAGTCATGTGGTTTTGTTTGTTTTGCTCTGGTTATAATGATAGTGTTATGTATCATTGATCTGGGTTAGAAAATTATTAGATAATATTTGAGGAAAAAAATCAACAAATATTCGGTTGAATATAGTGATAAGCTCTTTTGTGATTTTGACTATGATAATTGATACATTGAAATTTTTATAAGGAGTATATTAAGGTCGATATAGAGGTGATCAATAAGTTAAGATACATGAATTCATAAAGATCTTAAGGTATGAGCTAATATCAATAGATAAAGGAATTGGGGTACAAGTTAAAATAAAGATTCAAAATTTTTATTATTAGTCTATATTTTTTGTAGTATACTTGTCAAGATATGAATTGGTAAGATAAGAAATAATGGTAGCAAAGAGTATTAAATTATTAGAAGAACTTACATGTGATTTGAGCCATAAATTTAGTGATTTTTTACTGTTGAAGGACCTAAAGAAGTGTTCCACTTAAAGTTTTGGCTTAGAGCATGAGGTAAATTGTCATGTCTTATTGGTCAGAGAATAAAGTTGTTAAGTGAGTTAGTGAAGGAACAAGAATCTGATATATTGAAGAGTTCAGGATATCTAAAATTTGTGTCATAG
Source organism: Solanum aculeatissimum (assembly GCA_038996855.1). NCBI lineage: Eukaryota > Viridiplantae > Streptophyta > Magnoliopsida > Solanales > Solanaceae > Solanum > Solanum aculeatissimum. Next base: position 15,127 of record JBCEWC010010603.1, on the reverse strand, counting down.
AAAGAATCTAAGAAACGTGAAGGTATAAAACCTCCCGTATAGACCCTGTAATACCACAAATTTTTTTAAAGTGAAATAGGTCCTCAGACCTGGTTCTACGAGAAGGGTTACGAGCCATAGTCTAGAGTACGACCCATGAACCAGATCATAAGAAGTGTTCAATCATTAAAAAGTATGGATAAGTATAGAAGGAAGTTCGCGAGAGTGAAACACGACCCATGACCTGTTCCAAGACCCGTGTGAGAGATTTCGTATTAAGTTCCAGAAACTAATATTTTAATTTGATTTTCTACAAGAGTGAACCACGACCCGTAAGTCAATTTGTAATAAGTTCGAGAAACAAATATTTTGATTTGAGTTTTCCACGAGAGAGGACCACGACCTATGACCTGCTTCATAGATTGTAAAAAGGGGTTTTGGGGTCCTCTTCGACAACTTTTCTTGAAGGGTAATTTTAACTTTTCCAACTCTTTTCTTAATAAACCCAAGACATTTTGGGATCTGTTAAGGGTCCTTATCAGTACCCTAAGGGTAATTCTCCTTCATTCGACACTTAAACTCCTTGAGAGCAAAAAGATTAGAATAGAAAGGCTAGGGCTTATAATTTTTTGACGGTGGTCCTTTGAATTATGATTGTTCTTCAATTTTCAGGTATGTAAGGCTAACTAAAAGCGTGGAATTGTTCTCCCATGTGCCCTTACTGATGATAATAACATGATTTTAAGAGAATTGAGTTTTCATGCATAATTCTTTGTGATAGTTTGATTGTGAATGAATTGATTCTTATGAAGGTTTTCTTGAGATTTTCCTTATGACTATATATATATTACATGCTTGATGATCATCATGAACTTGTTTTACTGAATAAATATTCTATAGTAGTTATTGTACAAACTCTACATATTTCTTAATAAAATTTGCGTGAATGAACCTAGAAACGGAGTCTAGAGCCTTGAGTTGAGGATAATGATGGTGATCATGATTGGGCACGATGATAGGTTGATGAACTTGATGGTCCCGTGAGTCTGCATAATTGAACCCTAAAGTTTGGTCTAAATTAATAGATTGAATTGATAAAAATTGATGAGTTAAAAGAGTCTATTAAGAGACTCAATGATTTGTTGATTAGAGTGGTTGAGGTCTTATGAGCACTGAGTCTTAAGAGGAGTATCGACCACCGAGTCGACTGAGAGAAAGTCCAACTCAAACTCCAGAACTACGCCGCCAAGCGTAGGAGAGAATTGAAACCATTGGGTTGGATGTTTCCTCTTGATAGGTCCCTTAAAGAATAAAGGACTTATTTGATTTGATCCACTCCATTGCGGATCGATTAGTTCTTTACCCTGGCAAGTACTGAACAGTTGTGGCAACATCAATGGGATTGCTATACAATCACTGACTCATAAATGATTATTGTCGGATAAGAGAAACTCCCAGATAGGTTTCATACTGATAGTACTCTAACTTAATTGGATCAGATTGATTTGGATCGTATTAATTGGTCAGTGTCTACTCTTTACTCTTGTATTAGATTGATCTTTGACATCTTGATTTAGCATTTTGAGTTATTGTTGTCCTACCTTATCCGTTTTACTCAGCTATTTTACATACCAGTATATTACATGTACTAGGCCTGCATCTTTTTATGATGAAGAGACAGGTGCTAGAGATCATCAACAGGCGCTCCATTGAAGATCTTCTCCTTATTTCAGCTGATTGGTGAGTCCTCTTTGAGTTCGGAGGATGTCTATTATTTTATCTAGCTTTAAAGTTAGACTTTAGATTTACTTTTCTTTTGATTGGAGGTACCCATGGACCTGTCATTGAAACCATTGACTAGTTGATGGAGGCTTCATAGACTAGAGCTGATTTGTTGATTGGATATTGATTTGAGCTAGTTCTATGCATACTACCCATTTACTTGATTTGATTCTTCATATATTGAGGTTATCCACTTTTTATTTTCTTTAAGTCTTCTGCTGATGTGTTATTTATTGCTTGAATAGATATGATGAGGCCAAGTGGTTCACTTAAGGACTAGCAATAGTCTTTGAGTGTTGGCCACGTCTAGGGTACCCTCCCGGGGCATGATAAAACTTGGTATCAGAGCATAGAGTTCAAGCGTCCTAGGAAATCTATGAAGCCGCGTCTAGTAAAGTTTTGTTTATGGGTGTGTTGTGTATCACACTTTATAAGTAAGAGGTTATGGGACATTGGAAAATGTTACACTTCTTTTGAATCTGACTCATGCTATAAAGTTAAACTCTAGAAAATTTCTCTTCTAATTCGTGCATTATGCGTTTGCAGAATTGCGACCATGCCTCCAAGAAGAGTTGTTAGAGGAAAAGGATACCCAACCAGACATAATTTGAACCAACCTGAGCCCAGAATTAGGATAAACCCATAGGCCAAGCCTTCCTTGAACAACCACCTCTGGCTGACATCTCAAACGCTGAGCTTCGCCAGGTCATCCAAACTTTATCCAGGCTGTGATAGCATCGGTTTCTAGACAGGGAGCAAGCTGACAGGATGTACAAGACATATCTAGGTTTCAAAAGTTCTTAAGAATTAACCTGCCTGAGTTCACCAAATCTACGCCTAATGAGGATCCTGAGAACTATATTGATGAGCTACAGAAAGTGTTCCAAGTGATGCATATGACCTATGCTGATAGGGTTGAGTTGGCTGCCTGCCAGCTCAAAGGTGTTGTCATACTATGGTTTGACCAATGGAAGAAAAGCAGAGGAGAGGGTATCTTAGTTCTGACTTGGGCCATATTTGAGGATGTTTTTATGAGCAAATGTTTCCTGAGAGAGTTTAAAAAGGCCAAGGTGAGAGAGTTCTTGAATCTAAAATAGGGCGCTATGATAATGAAGGAGTATAGCCATAAGTTTATGCAGCTATCTCGCTATGCTCCTAAGATGGTTGCTGATATGAGAAGCAAAATGGGTTTGTAAGTTGATGGTTTGAATAAATGACAAAGAAAGATGGAAGAGGAGTTATACTTGTGAGCGACATGGACATAGGCAGGTTGATGATCTATGTACAACAAGATGAGGATAAGAGACAGTAAGACGGAGAGGAGATTAATAATAAGAGGGCTAAAACATCCAACCATGAGGTTGGGAGGAAAGGAAATGGGAATAAGAGGGCTAAACCATTCAGTCAGGGTCAGTTCCTTCATCTGCCAGTGCACCAGCCCCCAAAACTTGGAGTGAGTAGAAGTCTCAGAACTTCAGAGCTCAAGGATCTCAGTCGCAGGCTAGTATCACTCTAGGTTCACAAGGTAAGCCGCCATGTGGCAAGTGTGGCAAACTATACTTGAGGAGATGCCGTAAGGAATGAGGTACGTGCTATAAGTGTGGCCAAATGGGTCATTTTTAAAGAGATTATCCGAAATGGGCTGACAAGGCTCAATTTTCTATACCGACACTACCGACTAGAGGGAATCAAAAGGGTGTTATTTCTAACACAAGAGGGGCTACAAACCGTTTATATGCCACGGGCACTCGCTAAGATCAGGAAGTTGCACCAAATGTTGTGATGGGTATGTTTCGAGTCTTCACCTTTGATTGTTATGCATTACTTGATCCGAGTGCCACATCATCTTTTATAACTCGTTATGTGGCCAGTAGATTTGAGATCCTTCATGAATGTCTTCTTGAGCCCTTTGATGTTTCCACTCCTACTGGTGAGTCTATCATAACAAAAAAGATTTGTAGAGATTGTGTAGTGTCCATTTATCATAGGGATACTCTTGTTGATTTGATTGAGTTAGAGATGGTTGACTTTGATGTGATCCTTGGCATGGATTGGCTTTATGCCCTTTATGCCTTTGTTGATTTTAGAACCCGAATTGTCAAATTCCAGTTTCCGAATGAGCCTATCCTAGAGTGGAAGGGCAATTCTGTTGCGCCTAGCAGTAAGTTTATTTTCTACCTTAAAGCTAGAAAGCTAATCTCTAAAGGATGTATTTATCACCTCGTGCGAGTTAAGACTGATGATGTTGAATCTCCTACTCTGGAGTCGGTCCAGGTTGTGAGTGAGTTTCCTGAAGATTTGTCGGGAGTCCCTCCTAATAGAGAGATTGACTTTAAAATTGATGTGCTTTCTGACACCCAACCTATATCCATTCCACTATATAGGATGGCCCCTACTGAGTTGAAAGAATTGAAAGATCATCTGAAAGATCTATTAGACAAGGGTTTCATTAGACCGAGTGTTTCTTCTTGGGGTGCTCATTTCTTACTCATGCGAAAGAAAGATGGGACCTTAAGAATATGAATTAATTATAGGCAACTGAATAAGGTCACCATAAAGAACAAATATCCTAAGGATCGATGATTTATTTGACCAACTTCAGGGTGCCACTATTTTCTCCAAGATAGACCTCAGATCAGGTTATCACCAGTTGAAAGTGAGGAAATGTGACATCCTGAAGATGGCTTTTCGAACCCGATATGATCACTTCAAATTTCTGGTAAAATATTTTGGGTTGACAAATGCACTTGCAACCTTCATGGATTTGATGAACCGAGTAATCAGACAGTACCTTGACATGTTAATGATTGTGTTCATTGATGATATTTTGGTATATTGTAGAGATGAGGAGGAGCACACAAATCATCTTAGAATTACTTTGCAGACACCCAAGGATAATGAGTTATATGCAAAGTTTGCAAAGTGTGAGTTTTTACTTAAATCTGTGGTATTCCTAGGCCATGTGGTTTCAGGCGATGGTATATGAGTGGACACTCAAAAGATTGAAGAAGTTAAGAACTGGCCTAGACCAACTTCCCTGACTGACGTAAAGATCTTCTTGGGTTTAGCAGGCTACTACTATAGATTTGTTGAGGGATTTTATTCTGTATCCGCACCATCAACTAGACTAACTCAGAAGAAGGTTAAGTTTTAGTGGTCTGATGAATATGAGCAGGGTTTCCAAGAGTTGAAAACAAGATTGACTACTACCCCAATGTTGACCTTTCCTAAAGGGACCGACAAATTCATGATTTATTATGGCTTCAAGAGTGGTATTGGGGAGTGTATTGATGCAGAATGGGAAGGTTATCGCTTATGCATCCAAACAGCTCAAGGTCCATGAGAGGAATTATCCAACTCATGATCTTGAGTTTGCTGCGGTGGTGTTTGCACTTACGATTTGGTGCCACTACTTGTATGGAGTGCATGCAGATGTGTTTACTGATTACAGGAGTCAGTAATGTCTATTCAGCCAGAAAGAGCTCAACCTGCGATAGAGAAAATAGTTGGAGTTACTCAAAGACTACGAAATGAGTATCTTCTACTACCCAGGTAAATCTAACATTATTGTTGATGCTCTTAGCAGGTTGTCAATAGGCAGTATGACCCATATTGAAGAAGAAAAGAAAGAGTTGGCAAAGGAAGTGCATAGATTATCCCGATTGGGAGTCCAACTTGAGGAGTCTAACAAAGGTGAAGTCGATGTTCATAATGGGTTTGCATTGTCTCTTGTAGTAAGGGTTAAGGAAAAGCAAGACCGAGACCTTATATTGCTACAATTAAAGGTAGATATGCATGAACAGAAGGTGATGGCATTCGCTAAAGGGGGAGATGGAGTATTGAGATATCAATGAAGACTATGTGTTCGAGATGTTGATAGTATTCGAGAAAAAACCACGGAAGAAGCCCACAACTCTAGGTATTCCACCTACCCAGGGTCAACTAAGATGTACCATGACTTGAGAGAGGTTTATTAGTGGAGTGGAATGAAGAGGGGCATTACTGAGTTTGTTTTTAAGTGCGCAAATTGCCAACAAGTTAAAGTTGAGCATGAAAAGCCATGTGAAGTAGCTCAGAATTTTGAGATTCCAGAATGGAAATGGGAGATGATCAATATGGACTTCATTACAGGCTTATCGAGGTCTCGCAGGCAGCATGATTCGATTTGGGTGATAGTTGATAGGATAACTAAATCTTTGCACTTTTTGGCAGTAAAGACGACTGACACAGCCGAGGATTATGCCTGACTATACATAAGAGAGATTTTTAGACTGCATGGAGTTCCTTTGTCTATCATCTCAGAAAGAGGAGCCCAATTCACTACATAATTTTGGAGATCTTTCCAAAACGATTTGGGTACAAAGGTGAATCTTAGCACTGCTTTTCACCCTCAAACAAATGGCCAGGCAGAGCGCATAATTCAAAACTTGGAGGATATGTTGAGAGCCTGCGTCATTAAATTCAAAGGAAATTGGGATGATCATTTTCCTCTGATTGAGTTTGCCTATAATAATAGTTTCCATTCGAGTATTTAGATAGCTCTCTATGAGGCTCTTTATGGGAAGAGATATAGGTCACCGATTGGTTGGTTTGAGGCAGGTGAAGCAGAGTTGATTGGACCAGACTTGGTTCACCAAGCCAAGGAGAAAGTGAAGATCATTCGAGAAAGATTGAAGACTACACAGAGTTGATAGAAATTCTACACCGATGTTTGAAGAAGAGACTTAGAGATCAAGGTCAATGATTGGGTGTATTTGAAAGTATCACCTATGAAGGGCGTAATGTGATTCAGGAAGAAAGGGAAGCTGAGTTCGAGGTACATCGGTCCTTACCAGATTATGAAAAGAGTAGGCAATGTAGCCTACGTTAGAGTTACCCCCATAGTTAGCAGCCATCCATCCAATCTTCCACATTTCTATGCTTAAAAAGTATTTGGGAGATCCAAGTTGGTTGTGCCTGCTGAGAGTATTGGAATGAAGGACATTTTGAGGTATGAAGAAATTCCCATTCAAATCCTTGATCGTCAGGTTTGAAAGTTGAGGACCAAAGAGATTGATCTCTCAAGGTGCTGTGGAGGAATCAGTTTGTAGAAGAAGCTACATGGGAAGCTGAAGAGGATATCAACGCCAAGTACCCCCATTTGTTCCCACTTTTTGATGATGAGAGAGTTGATGGTAATGATTCCTTCTTAATCTCTTGAGTCTTGTCTTATTCTGAGTTTGACCAACGACAATATTCGAGAGTCTGATTAATAATTGAATTGATTTGTTGACTGTTTATTTTCCTGGTTGCCAAATTAACTAATTGCATAAGTGATTGTGAATTACTTTGATTGTTGGAGTCTGTGATAGAAATCGTGCCTTGATTAGGTTCCTAGGTTTCTCGCCATTCGAGGATGAATGATCCAAAGGAGGAGATAATATAACACCCCAGAAAATTTTCAAGTAAAACAGGTCCTCAGACCTGATTCTACGAGAAGGGTTACGAGTCGTAGTCCAGAGTATGGCCCGTGAACCAGATCGTAAGAAGTATTCAACATTGACAATTTTGGCTAAGTATAAAAGGAAGTCCACGAGAGTGAAACATGACCTGTGACCTATTCCACGGCCCGTATGAGAGGTTTCATATTAAGTTCCAGAAACTAATATTTTGGTTTGATTTTTCATGTGAGTGAACCACGATCCGTAATATATTTCACGACTCGTAAGTCAATTCGTAATAAGTTCCAGAAACCAATATGTTGATTTAATTTTTCCACGAGAGAGGACTACGACCTGTGACCTATTTCACGGGCCATAAAAAGAGGTTTCGTGGTCCATTTTGACAGCTTTTTTTGAAGGATAATTTTAACTTTTCTAACTTTTTTTTTAATAAACACACGATGTTTTGGGATCTATTAAGGGTCCTTATCAGTACCCTAAGGGTAATTCTCACTCATTCGACACTTAAACTCCTTGAGAACAAAAGGATTGGAGGAGAAAGGTTAGGGCTTCCAATTTTTCGATGGTGGTCCTTTGAATTGTGATTGTTCTTCAATTTTCAGATATGTACGACTAACTTAAAGCATGGGATTATTCTCCCATGTGCCCTTACTGATGATGATAACAAAATTTCGAGAGAATTGAGTTTCCATGCATAATTCTTAGTGATAGTTTGATTGTAATTGAATTGAATCCTTATGAAAGTTTTCTTGAGATTTTCCTTATGACTATATATATATATATATATATATATATTACATGCTTGATGATCATCATGAACTGTTTTTACTGAATAAATTTTTTATATAAGTTATTGTACAAACCTACATGTTTCTTAATAAAAGATTGTATAAATAAACCTAGGGATTGAGTCTAGAACTTTGAGTTGAGGATAATGATGGTATCGTGATTGGGTACGATGATAGGTTGATAGAACATGATGGTCCCGTGAGTCTGCATAATCGAATCCTAAAGTTTAATCTAAATTGATAGATTGAATTGATAGAAATTGATGAGTTAAAAGGGTTTATTAAGAGACTCAATGATTTATTGATTGGAGTGGTTGACGTCTTATGAGCACTGAGTCTTGGGAGGAGTATCGCGCACAGAGTCAAGTAAGAGAAAGCCCAACTCGAACTCCAGAACTATGCTGCCAAGCGTAGGAGAGGATTGAAACCATTGAGTTGGATGTTTCTTTTGATAGGTCCCTTAAAGAATAGAGGACTCGTTTGATTTGATCCGACCCATTGCGGATCGATTCATTCTTTATCCTGGAAAGTACTGAACGATTGTGGTAACATCAACGAGATTGTTGTACAATCACTGGCTCATAAGTGATTGTTTTCGGATAAGAGAAACTCCCAGATGGGTTCCATACTGATAGTACTCTAACTTGATTGAATCAGATTGATTTGGATCTTATTAATTGGTCATTGTCTACTCTTTACTCTTGTATTAGATTGACCTTTGACATCTTGATTTAGCATTTCTGAGTTATTATTGTTCTACCTTATTCGTTTACTCAGCTATTTTACATACCAGTATATTCCATGTGCTGACGCCCATTTGGGCCTGCATCTTTTTATGATGCAGAGACAGGTGCTAGAGATCATCAATAGGCACTCCGTTGAAGATCTTCTCCTTATTTCAGTTGATTGGTGAGTCCTCCTTGAGTTCGGGGGATGTCTGTTATTTCATCTAGTTTTAGAGTTAGACTTTAGATTTTCTTTCTTTTGATTGGAGATATTCATGGACCTTTCATTGGTACCATTGACTAGTTGATAGAGGCTTCATAGACTAGAGCCAATTTGTTGATTGAATATTGACTTGAGCTAGTTCTATTCATACTAGCCCATTTACTTGATTTGATTCTTTGTATATTAAGGTTGTCCACTTTCTATTTTCTTTAAGTCTTCCGCTGATGTGTTATTTATTACTTGAATGGATGTAATGAGGCCAAGTGGTTCACTTGGGGACTAGAAATAGTCTCTGAGTGCCGGACACGTCTTGGGTACCCTCCCGGGGCGTGACAGACCCTTGGTTTGGAATTAAAGATTTACTAATTTTCTCCTTTGATCTCAGATATGACCATGCAATATGTACTTGTTTAACACAAATTTACTAGGATTTTATTAATGATTTTTATGAAGATTGAGTTTTGATTCTAGTGGCAAACAATGATGTTTGAAATATACTATATTTTTATATTGGTTTAGATTGTTCAATTATGATAAATGACTTATAAGGACGTTGTGATATAAACCTATGGTTCTACATGATTATTGAGGATTTTGAGAGGGTTGAAATTACTCTGTTAATGAGACTACATAGATTATAGTGATGTATTGCATAGACACTTGATGATGACTAGAGGTCATGTGCTTATGGTATGTAGAGTTATTAAGGTGACCAAGAATCTCTCTAATTTTTTGCATGAGATATATGATGATTTGAATGGTAGTTGAAATTTGGTATGTGAAAGACTGCATGAAATTGACTTTAGAGATAATTAAATAACTTTACCTCGATGAGAAAAGTATTATCAAATATAAATCAATGTTATCAACTTTGGGTATGACTCATATCTATAAAAAACATGCTTGAATGAAAAGAGAGGAAGCCATAGTTGAAATACTTGAAAATGATAATGTGTTGCCAAGAATACTTTGATACTAGTAACAATTTGAGAGAATGGTAAATGACCAGTATGGCTATGATGTTCTGTTAGTATTGAGGGCGTTGTCTTTAGTGCAGTACCATGAGAAGTATATAGAGTTTGATAAATTAAGTATGTGTACGATTGTATTGGGGACCAAACAAGTTGATTGTGAGTAGCAAAAAAAAATAGATGGGTCAGATGAATGAAAATGTTTGATAGAGGCACTATGAAAAGAGTATCTTGTATCATTCGATCTTAATTTCATGCATTCTTATGTGACTACCTACTTCATTATGGGCATGGTTTAGAGTATTACTCGCTGCATAGTCTCACTCGTGTCTTCACTTTTATAGACGGATCCTTAGTGGTGAATCGGGTGAACTGATCCTATAATTTTCTCTTGGTAAGGTAGGATGCTTGTGCAGACTTGATCATTTTGGATCGTGACAATTTTAGATCATAACATCCAGTAGTTAATTATGATATATAACTACTGTTTAATTTAATTACAAATAATGGTTATAGTTTAAAATGAAATAGCTATTAATTGGGACTCACGTTTTTAGATTAATATACAAATATGCAAATTTTTTCTTTCCTCTTTTATACAAATAAAAATTATTCTCTCTCATCTTACTCCTAATTTAATCCCTAAAATATTTTTAGATTTCCTTAAATCTCTCCACAAAATCAACATTCAAATTTTGAATTTTTTTTATTCCCTCTCTTTATCCTTTATACCCTAATCGAGGTAACCTCTGTCATTTAATGTTTTTGTATCTTTCATAAGTTTCTTTATGAATTTGTATTTTTTTCCCAATTTGTTCTCATTATTTCACATTTTTCGATCATAATCTTTGATTGTTTCAGTGTAATCACTATATCAATTTTAAACCATGAACGAACCATCTCCATCAAAGAGGGTTGCTAGAGGTATACATTTGCATCCAACAAAAACTTATCTTCCTCCATCTTTTTTCTTGGGTTTAACTCATGGAAATCATATAAGTCAAATTTGGGCTTAACTCAACGAAATCCAGTGGAGCCATAAGCTCGAGAGTGAAGCTACATGGGAGATAGAGTCAGATATGTGTGCCTGATACCCTCATTTTTTTTAGCCTTCAGGTATGTCCCTTATCTCATGTTTGGGGATAAACATAATTTTTTGTAATGGATGATGTAATGACCTCGAAGGTCATTTATAGATTTTTTTACAAAATTATCATTTTACCCTTCTCGATAGATGTTTTGGATCATTTTTAGTTAAGTCTAAAATTTGAATTTCGAAAATCTCGTAAAAAGTTAGAGTTTTGCTAAAGAAAGAGTTTTTAAAGGCTTAAAGTTAGAAATTTTGGTCATCTTGAGTTTCAAGTGTTGGAATATGATTTCATAAATTTCATCAACTCTGGAATGCCGAATCTGGTCTAGAAGAACTTGCAGAACTGAATTTGGAGTTAAAACAAAGATTTTGACCCAAAATTGTATTTTCAATTGATTTTGGATCATAGTTTGACTTTGGTCAACATTCATAGTTCGGAAGCTCGAATCAAAATTTTAATAATTCTAATGATTCCATATGGTCAAACTAACGCTAGAAATGATTGCGTTTGAATTTTTATGGCTTTCGAGGCTATTTTGAGTATTTAAGCCTAAACTAATTTAAATGATCTTTCTCAGGTTCCAAGCCAAAGAGGTCTCAAATTCGAATTTTGACGGTTCCATTGAGTCCAGAACGTCGATTTTGGTAGGTTCCATGTTTGATTTGTGTTCACGGGAATTGAATAAATCCCGAGGGACTATTTCGTGATTGTCCTGTGTTGTGTGTTGTGTGTTGTTGATTTGAATAGTATCTAGTGCAAGCCCCATTTACTCTCTGCGTTCTCGGGCTTGGGACCGTGTCCCTGGACGTTTGGGTGTTGTACCCTCCGCGTTCGAGTACCCCACTTATGCATTCGTGCAGTTGACTAATGTAGGCCTCCGCGTTCGTGGCCCTCCTCTTTGCGTTCGCAAAAGGTTACACCTCTGTGGCTTCTGCATTCACGGAGCATTAAAATTTCCTAAACAGTAAGCATCTTAAAGATGGGTTTTGACCATTTTCCACCAAGCTTCATTTTGAGAGATTTTTCAAGGCAAATTTATTGGGTAACTATTTTCTAACCTATTTCTTCAATATCCATTGATTAAATTGTGTTTTTAACTTATAATTTGGGGTTTTTAATTGAGGAATTTGGGAATTTTTCAAACTTTGATTCCTAATATTAAATTGATTATTTCTACCTCATTTTAACTCCATTTTTGAAATGATTTTCGCCGTTGAATTCCTTACTACTTGAGAAATATTTTCATGTATTAAATTTTAGATTTTGGTTACTTTTTTCCGGCATGAGATTTTTTAACATTTTGCCCTTTTCACCTGAATTGATTGATTTTAGTGTCATTAGATTCGTTATGTGATGGTAATGCTATATTTGAATAGATTGTGGTGATTTAGATTATCGAGAAAGGGGGAAAATCATGGATTTTACTTGATTCAAGACTTTTTCTAAAGAAAGTGGACTTCTAACCTTTTGTTAAGTATGATTGAACCTTGTATACTCATATGTGTATGTAATTGAGTACTTTGGGGTAGAATTGTATCATCATTGGCTTTGATATGATATTTTAGATTGAGTAATTGTTCATATGGTGATGTCTTGACTTGTGGATTAATTGTGGATTCGTAATACGTGTGATCTTGTGAATATTTGATATTGATATCGAGATGACACTTATATTGAGTCGTGATTGATATTGAGGTCGTGATGATATTGAGACCTTGATGATATTGAAACTGTGATGATATTGAAACCATTATGAAATTGACATTATGATGAAACTGAATCATGCACATTACATTTACTATTATTTATGCATTGATACTTGTTATGGCTATGACTGAGAGATGAATAAGGTAGCATGTGGATTGGTGGTCGAGGTTTCTACCGACGAGCTGAGGTAATATGTCGGCTAATTATATTGTGGTCGAGGTCATTTCCGATCGGGTGAGCATTGGTCGAGGTCATTGTCGATAATATTCACGAATACATGGTCCTTGAGTGGTCCCCATGGGTTCTGTTCTGATACAAATATGATCAGCGGATGTGTATCGTAGAACATACATACATCACGATAATTTGACATTACATCACATTATTTACATCTCATGGTATCCACTCTATCTCATTCCTGTTTTGATATTATTATATGTATTACTTATGAGACTGGATCTCTATTGTATCATTTGACTTGAGTATCAGTTGGATATTTTGAGATATGATGTTATGTGATGACTATATCCATATTCTTGTCATTTGTATACTATATCGTGTTGGAACTTTTCTAAGTGCAGGTGTGTAGTTCGGCGGTAGTGGTTGGGTGTTAAGGAGTACTTGTATTCTTCATTGTTTTATCGTAGGTTAGTTCCATTTGCTGAGTACCTTATTATGTGGTGCTCACCCTTGCTACATGTTTTGTAGGTTGTGAACCCTATCCTTCTTGCTAGCTTCTGACTTACAAGATCGAGCTTTTGGATCTTTTAAGAGGTAGTTGTTTGTCCCTTCGGCAGACCTTCGAGGATTCTACCTTTATGTTATGTGCTATTTGAGAACTAAACATTGAGACTTGTATTTCATTGAGTATTCTATATTTAGAGACTTGTACATGTGACACCAATTTTAGGATGATTGTAGCCTTTGATTTCCTATGATTATCTATTATATTAGACTGTTTATCTTCTGCTTTTATTATTATGTTGAGTTGTTTAAGTTTTCGGTTGACTCACCTTAATGGGTTAGGTGAGTGTCAACACACTCAAATTTCGAATCGTGACATAGACTATGTAAACACTATTCTCTCCAAATAATACATTCCTCAGAAAATTACATTGAACACTCATATATACTAATATCAAATCAACTGCATTATGGAAATAAGAAGTAATGATAGGACCGGAAGAAAAGCAGTATCACAAAATTGTCGACTTCTATGTTATTTTTGTTGTTGTATTTTCCTTAAATATGGACCATATGTTAATTAATATAATTGTGATAATAAACCTATAATTGATTGTGGAGTTTGTTGTATTAAAACTAGCCATCTGGTGAAGATCTATACGCGTTAGGCTTTAAGTAGGATTAGCACAAAACACTAATATTGATTATGTCTAAGCAACATGGTGTTACAAGAGGGATTTGTCCATCATTATCTACCGTACGTCAGGCTTAAAGTTAAGCAATCATATAATTTATGATTATATAAATTACCATAGGCTCTTAATTAAAAGAGTAACTAAAGGAGATATTGAAAGGTTTAAACTAGAGGGTACAAAATCCGGTTAATGGTTCGATTTTTAATTTATCAAAATCAATTCAATTATATCGATTTTTTTAAAATTTATAAATCAAATTAAATTAATAAAAAAATATTTTTATTTTTTAAAAAGTCTTTTCCCGGTAAAATCTCCATAACACAAAACATATAATTAATGCCTCAACTATTTTTTCTGTCCTCGATATTATAACTATAAAAAAAAAAAAGTAAGTCACTGCATTATTATGCTAAAATATAGTGTCATCATTCACCAACAGTAAAAATAATTAGAACTTATAAAACAATTACTATTAATAAGAGATACAACATGGTTTGATTTGAGCGTTATCGAGTTAATTACTAGATATGTATGTGCAATAATTCTATAAAATTTATTGTATCATATTTAATTGTAAATTCAAACCTAAAATAATGTAAGAAAAAAGAATTATGAATTATTTTAAGAAATACTTACAAATTACATTATAATATATAATTTATACTTTAAAATATTTATAAAATTTGTATCAATATAATGTCAATTTGATTTGATTTTTTCTGTAGTTAAAATTGAATCAAATCAATATATTATATTCGGGTGTTTTTTTCTTTTTAGCCCTCCCCCCTCCCCCCATCAAGAGCTCCTACCTTGGTGACTCAAACTCACAATCTTTGAATTGAAAGTGAGTGGTGCTTACCATCTGAACGACTTCCTCTTATTGATTTTTTGTTTCTTTACTAAAACTACTAGTCAATTTTTTATCTCGATTTGATTTGATTTATCGATTTAATGCAATAAGTCGATTTTTTTAAACACCTTTAATTTAAACATCAATCAACCCAGAGAAAACAAAAAATTCACTAATTTCTTTTATTCTTT
>JBCEWC010010602.1:0-17481 GCA_038996855.1 Solanum aculeatissimum | reverse complement strand
TAAACATATTTAATTTGTAGTGAATGTCTATTATTTGGTTTCCTTTAATAGTTAGGAATTATACTTGGAAATCAAATAAGTTTTTTCCTTATAAGTGTAAAAGTTTTACCCTATAAATATAAGGGTTTCCTTCATTGTAAAATACACCAGAATACAATTGAATGCTATTCAAGAGCAATAAGAAATATTCTCTACTCTCTACTTTCTTGTTCTTTTACTTTATAATTTCATAACAATAGATTTATTTTAAAATTGACACTCTGATGTCATGCTAACGTCAATGCCCACCCTATTTGATACCGATAGGATATCAGTATACCAAAAAAGTATCACATAGAATATCAATAGGGTATCAATACACCAATGGAATATCACAGAAGATATCGATAGGGCATCAATATATGAATGGAGTATCATAGAGGATTAAAGCTCATTCCTATATGATACTGATTGAGTATCACAAAGAATATATTTTATACTGATTTAGACTTACAATAAACAAGATTGTATCTTAATAATTTTCTCTTGATTGTTTCTTATTTATTTCTTAAAAAAGAGCTCATTCCTATATAATATCAATAGGGTATCAATATACGAATGAAGTATATGATACAAATATGGTATCAATATACCGACAGAGTATCACATAAGTTAATTTATAGTAGTGATGCAGATATCATGTTGATGCCATGTGCGAAATAAAAAAGGAAAAAATAGGGTAAGAAGGTAAATAGTTAATTTGAGCTAGTTTGGGTTGAATCCAATTTGAGTAACTAATTTCATAATTGAATCTTTTTTTTTTATATAGTTTTTCAATTAATGGGATAAGTTATTTCTACTTCTAGGAGGAATATTAATAATAATAAAATAACTTATATCGGGATAAAATAATTAAGCTGACAAAAATACCTTTTCAAACCCTTTTTATATCTTTACACTTATGTACGGTATTTTCTTAAAAAAACAACTTGTTCATCGAAATTATGCATTGAATATTATTTTCAGCAAATCAAACAGTCACTAACGATAACTAATGTTTCAATATAATAATTATTAATTAATTCCAACATAACTAATTTCATTATAACTTGTCTTTAAACCAAATTATGATAAATCATTTAAAAAAAAAAATACAAAATATGCGGACTGAAAAAAATGAAAACATATATTAGGGTGCAAAATGGTAAATCCTCCTCAATGACATATATAAAAGAAGATAACTCTTTGGATTTATTAGTTTAGAACTTTAGAAGGGAAAGTTTATGAGTTAGCCAACTAGCCATCATTTTGGATTACTAAACAAAGTGATAAATACAAACTTAATTCTTTTAAATATTTCAAGTATTTAGAAAAATAATAAAGACATCAAACCAACTTAATTATATATATAAGAAAAGAAAAATTAGTTAGCTCGTCTTTGTGGCTTGAAAGGACTATTCAACTTAACCTAATCGATAATCAAAGCTAACTACCCAAGGACTTAAAGAATATATGCAAAAATTAATATGATATAGAGGAACCAAGATATTCATGGTGGGATGATTGAAATTCCTCCAGAGGTCTTCGATTCGATTCGCGCCTTTAAAAATGAATAACAATCTCATTGAATGAATTACCTTTAAAAACATGTCTTATACATTTAATCAAACCTCAATATAGATATATGATATCGAATAGGGGAGAGTTTAAAGTCGTTGGTTTGTAAAGGTCTTAGCCAAATTGTATTTAATGTTAGGAAATAAGTTTGAAAAAAGGGGAGAATAGTCAATTACTTAGTATAATAATCTTAAAGAGGAATAGATAACAAGTTAATGAAAGATTATTTTGTTTTTGGGGTGCACGAAATTGAGTTAGGAAAGAATTAATTAGTAAATTCATTTGGATCATTTCTCTCGATAAATTTTCAACTCTTTTTAAAAAAATAGGGGTAAGGAAAGGACAAATGGGATAGCGGGTCGAAAATCAAACTCTCACCAATAAGATAAAAGTTCAAGTAATCAACCAATTGAATTATTAAGGAAGATCATGAGGGAGATTGTAAAGATGTAAGAGTTAATTACTAAAATAAAGGACATGCACACTGACTGTAATATTTTATAGCACATTTTTTCAATCAATTATAAATAAGTATTTTTCATGATTACGATACACAAACTAACACAATACATATCGAAAGAGACCTATCGACCATGACTTTCTTTACTAATTATGCATTCATAGAGTAGTTATCACTTGTAAAATGTACACACTTAAAAAGGTAATGTGTCTTGCTCACAAATCATATGGTATCACACTTCTATAATTAAAAATTAAAATGGTGTTGTCACTAATATAACATTTTTATCTATGCAAGTTGGAAATTGTATATGATTACCACATTTGGTACTATTAACAAGTTTCAAAGATAGGATAATTATGCAAAATGTCTACTGAGAAAAAATATTTACACAAAAAATAGTCTTTCTTTCTTACTTAAAATAGTTAATCCATCATTATTTTTACAAATTAAATAGCCGTTTAGCTATTACCAAAGTGGTAGTTTGTCATTTTGGGGCTACAATGTTACTTTGACCATTTGATCATTTTCTTTTTCATTTAAAAAAAAAAGACTTTTCATTATTCTTTTTCTTCTTGTGCTATTAAAAGGGAAAAAAAATTATTGTTTTAATTTATTTTTTGCTCCTTTTTAATTTGTTTCCTTTTTATAATTATTTCACTTCTTTTGTGAAAAAATGAAGATTTATATCGTTTTATTATTATTTTATTTATTAAGATGGAATAATTATAGTCAAATAAATATCGATATGTTACATAATTATTTATATAATATCACTACATGATTATACACATTTATTTAATATCAATATATTATATATACACTATATAATTATTTATATATTACATATATACTACATAACTATTTGTATATTATATGTACATGTTTATACATTATTTATCCAATATCGGTATATAAATAAACATTTTTTATACAATAGTGAGGATATATTTTTTATTTAAAATATGCAACAAAAAAAGTTTTTTTTTTTAAAAAAAGAAATTAAAATTTTAAAACTAAGAAAACAAAAATGGACTAATAACTTGGTCCAACTCTGTTGAGCCCATGAAATTCTTGGGCTATTTATTTTATATTAAAAAAAAAGAGAAAAAATTACACAAAATATACCAAATTGTGAAATTATTTACTCCAATTTGACTCAACTCAAACTATTTACACTTAATGAACCCATAACGCAAATTATTTATCCTCTTACCCCTCTTTCCCTTTTTTATTTCGCCCATGATGTCAACACAATGTCAACATGACTGCGATGAATTAATCTTCTGTGATACTCTCTCGATATATTGATATCAAATCGGTATCATATACTCCATCGATATATTGATATCAAATCGGTATCATATACTCCATCGATATATTGATATCCTATTGTTATCATATAAGATTATTATTTTTTTAAGAAATAAACTAGAGAAAATATTAAAGTCACAATCTTATTTTTCCAACTCTAAATTAGTAGAAAATATATTCTTTGTGATACTCTATCGGTGTATTGACACCACATTATTATCATATATGAGTGAACTTAATTCTTTATGATACTCCATTAGTATATTGATACCCTATCGGTATCACATAGGATTTGACTCTTTTTTTATTTAAGAAATAAATAAGAAACAATTAAAAGAAAATTATTAAACTCTAGATTAGTAGAAAATATTTTTTTTTTGATACTCCGTAGGTATATTAATGCCATATTGGTATCACAGAGGATTAATGATACCTTGTTGGTATAATGATACCCTATTGGTATCCTTTGTGATACTTCGTCGGTATGTTTATACTTTATCGGCATCATATAAAATTTGACTCTTTTTTAAGAAAATAAATAAGAAACAATTAAGATACAATACCGATAGAATATCACAGAAAAACATGTTGTCATTCTCTGTAATACTGTATCGGTATATTGATACTCTGTCGGTATCTTCTATGATACTCCATTGATTTATTGATACCCTATAGATATCCTCTATGATTCTTCAATGGTTTATTGATACCCTCTCAATATCCTTTATGATACTAAGTTAGTATATGATACCCTATAGATATCCTCAATGATACTCTATTGATTTATTGATACTTTCTCGATATCCTTTATGATACTTTGTTGGTATATGTTACCCTATCAGAATCATATAGGGTGAACACTGACATCAACATGACGTTAGTGCTCAAATTTTAACAGCAGACAAATTAGGGATGTATTAAATGTAATTAATTAGGGGGTTATAAATATAAAAAAGTATATAGATGTAAATAATTTACTTCAAAGAAGCTTAAACATAGTTTTCTCAAAAAGCAAAAAATGAGTGGGAAACTTACATAGATATACTAGATTAAAAAAATATTTACCATTTATAGCAATAATAATTTATTTTCACTGAACACTTTTAACACATTTATAATACAAATTTAATTCAAATCACATAGAACTATTTATTTTCAGTGAACATTTCTAATACATTTATAATACAGATTTAATTCATATTACAAAGAACTATTTATTTTCACTGAACACTTCTAAACTATTTATAATACAAATTTAATTCATATTACCGAGAACTATTTATAAAACATATTTGATACAAGTTATTGAATGCATAATTCACTTTTAATACAAGTGAGATTTATATTGAATCCGTAATTCACTTTTAATACAAAGTGCAAATTTATCATAGTATTGCTATAAATGATAATAAATAAAAAGTATCGCTAAAATCAGTAATTATTTATTAAAAATGATCCGCTTAAGTAATTTTTCCAAAATGAGTTACCTCTTTTATAAATTTTTTTTTCTTTTTATGTAAATGAAATTTCCCCTTAAAAATTTGGAGGTTTAATTGACTGGCTTTGATTGAAATGTCCTGAAATTATTAGAAATAGAAATACTTACAAGAGATAACTTAAGATAGAAGCATTTTTGTGAATAATTCTCCTCCTTTGTGCAAAGTAATACATGAAGGTCAGCGGAGAAGAAGAATTAAGTGATCTCTTTTCTAAATTTTGGCTAAACAGTAGAATGAAATACAGGAAAAAACTCGATGGCACTTTCCCACCGACTTTTCCTTTTTTGTCAAATCCCAAAAAACAATTTAATTTCAAAATACCCATTCTACCCTTAATGAAATGACATATAATCCCATAAATATTTATGACATTTTAGACCACAAATTTAAAAAATCTTTGTTGAACTCCACAGAGAAACTTACAGTTGCACAAGTAATGAATTCAACTATACTTGTTAAGATAGACAAAAATCAAAGTTTCCTCAGAAATTGCAAGGTGACTTATGTCTACTTATCCCGTCCATCCTATCAATGCTTGGCTAAGCTCTTAAGTTATCCAGTCGTCGGAGCTGCCTTTATTATACATGCTAACAATATTCAGGGGAAGTAGAAAATGCAATGCATACTCAAGCTGCACCTCTAAGAAATAACCCCTTGTACAACAATACTGCTCCATACTCTCAACAAAAATTATTCCCCAATCAACAAAGGCGTAACTACTTGGATTGCAACAACATGAAAAAAGGGTTGCAACATCTTAATAACCAAAAAACCATTCTTCAGCAGCACATAAACTGGACATTTGAGATCACGTTACGCTAATAGTGGTGGCATAAGATTGCAGCAAACTTAGTGCCTGCTCCGTTATAGCTCTGTTCCTAGCACGCTTAACCCAATCATCAACAACTGCTGCTGCGTGAGTGTCCTTTAAACCCTTCTCAAGGGCATCAGCAGCTTCTAATACTTTTCCCTGAGCCAAGAAACACTCAACTTTATTTATGAGGGGTTCAATTCCATCACCAGACTGGCCAGCCTCCTGAACCTGATATCAGTACACAAATTATCTTATGGGGGATTAAAATACAAATTCATTAAACTTTACGTCAATAATCAGAGTAGTTTAACTCAAACAAGGGTAAATGCAAAGAAACCTTCAACCATGAGGCAACACTAGCCAAAGAATGTGTCAATATCCCACCACCACCTGGAGGAATCAGGCTGAAGTGCCGAAGTGTGCCCTTTAATGTATCAAACTGTTAAAATGAGCAGTAATTAGAAACAAAATCATCCAGAATTTTCTCAGGTACAAGCGTCAGATCTGCAAACTTCAATGTAAGAGCAGCAAAGAAATTCTGTTCTAGTTATCCCCCCTACTCCCAGAGTAAAAAAAGACTTTAGGCAGACCGAGCAAAAGAAATATAAATTTAGATATCTAGCAGCAGAAGATTTAAAAAACCAGTTGTACTGTTGGATATTAAATGATCTCAAGAGAAGCAAATTTAAAAACTGGGATAATTAAACAGCGAACAAACTCCTCTATCACAGTCTTACATATTGTTTAAGAGTGATGATTAACCAGGTCAGGAAAGAAGAAACCAGAAAAAGAGCCATTGAGCTTGCCTAAAAATATTACATGTATAAGGGGTTGGTAACAAATTTGAAATTAAAAGTTCAAATTACTAGATTTTTTTTATAGCAGAGCATCAGCTTTCTCAAACATTGGGGAAAATATTTAGATTTAAATTTGATAACAAGGGAATCCTTCTTTGTGACAATAGTCTGTCTTCTGGAGAAATGGATCTTACACAATGGTCCAATTATTGTAGTGTAAAGATTTGAATTCTTGAAGCATAAACTGATTAGGAATCATGTTAGAGTGCTGGAGATCTAGCAGATCTTGGTATGATGGTGTAGAGGATTTAGAGGGTTCCTGATATAACTCTGATATACCATGAAGGACAACAATAAATATACTGTAGTGAAGCAGTCAAAACATCTGAGTCAAGAAAGTCCATGCAAGAGTACCATGACTAAGCTATCCAAGGAAGTCATTATAGTTCCTAGACAAGCTTGAAGCTATTGCCACCTCAGAGTGTCCAGGGAAGTAGGGCAGGATTCATGATCATAACAATGCCATAACTGATAACTCCATAGCAGGAATTTTCAACCAAGTGTATCTAAAGCCAGATATGAAGTACCTTCTGAACTGAGCATATCATTACGTCTACATCAAGCATTTGACCCTCAGAAGGTTAACTCGGCCTTCATAGACAATCCATGAATATTTGACGTGCAAGTTGGCAGACTTTTAACGTTTCCAAGTACTGACAATGAGGTGGTCTCCCACTCTATGTTGCGAAGGAAATTGAAGACTGGATAATCACATGGGTAACTAAAGGAATCTTCACCTAAAACATGTATGGAATCAGCTCCAACAAGGTTGCTTAAAGGCTTTAGAGCCCAGGTGGATATTGCTTACCGCTCTATTTTAGTTCGGACTATGAGAGATAACAGGACCTAGCAAGGAAGCCGATGGGATCCCTTAGCAGAGTAGCTTTAAATTTCTGCGATCTCAAGGAAGTGCAGTGTATTGCCGATCGCAATAAAGGATCAAACCAAACCTTAGAGCTTAAGCATTGATGAACCCTATTTTTGTTAGGACTATGAGAGATAACAGGACCTAGCAAGGAAGCCGATGGGATCCCTTAGCAGAGTAGCATTAAAATATCTGCGAACTCAAGGAAGTGCATGTGTATTGCAGATCGCAATACAGGATCGAACCAAACCTTAGAGCTTAAGCATTGGTGATCCTACACCAAGTTGCGAGTTTGGAGCCAAAAAGGTAAAAAAATTTGGAGAAAAAACCAAAAGGGCACCCAAAAAACTTTTGATACCTCAAGGGTAAAGGCGCAGTCAAAGCTGTGCCTTATCCTCTGCCAGTTCACGCTCTTGACGGAAATTATTGCGGCTGTCAGGCACAGAGCTGCGCCTTATCCTCTGCCAGTTCATGCTCTTGACGGAAATTATTGCGGCTGTCAGGCACACTCCTATAAGTGCCTTACCTTTTCTTTTTTTAAAATATATTCTAAATTTTTATCATCATACTGTCTCGTCAGTCTTGCATCCCGAGGACAGTGTAATATCAAATTTGGCCCCTATACAGAATGTTGTCTTTCTCTAGCCCTTACTCGTTCTCTTTGCATTATCATTGCACCTTCAAGACAATTATCAGATCAGGTTGCAAGTTTTTATCACAGTTCTATCAACCATATTAGGTATGGAAAAAAACCAGTGTCTAATATCCTATCCTTGGAATATTTTAGAAAGGAATTGAAGTTGACAAAAAAGGTCAATATAGCCTTCTCCATGGAGTTCCATTTTGAAAACTTCCTCGAGGTTCATACTAGTGCAGGTCCTACATGGAGTTCTAAATCTTGGAAACTGAAGTAAATTAACATAAATATAACTTTGAAGTCCCAAATGAGATTAGGTCTTCCTGACAGCTGTTCTCGGGACGACAATAAGCTTTGGATGGACAACAAAAAGAACCAGAGTTACAGCTCTTCAAATACTTAAAATAAAGATAAATGAAGAAAAAACATCACTACTTAAAAACTGTGAACTAAATTATCCCATTCCTTTGCAATCAGGATCCTTGCTTTACTAATGTATCACCTCCTCTACCATTCCTTTTCTTACAATTTCTTCTTCACCAACATGGAGAGAGAGCTATTCTATCAGGTTCTTTTTTCCGGACTTAGCGTGAAATTCAGAAGACAATGAATGCAGCTGGAAAAGAAGATTTCTCCAGCTATAGTAGTAAGAACGTAGTCAAAAGGAAACAGCAATATATCACATGGAAAGAACTCCACACACAAAAAAAGGAGAAAAATATTCCTTTTTGTTTTCTTTTGTAAAGGAGACAGAAGTTATGAAGTGGATATCCCATTTAGGCTTTACAATTGTGGCAAAACATAGGTCACAAGCAGCTAGCAAGAAACCGACTTATAAGCATAGGAAATGTTCAGCCCTAAACCACAGTAAAATGCAAAATACAATAGTGTTTCAGATGCTTGCCTTGTGATTCAGTTGTAACACAGTATCTGAACCATATCTCTGTGATTCTTCCGGAAGAGAAGATAGAACCAATTCCAGCAGTGAGTTGTTTTCTATCCCTTCAAGAGAAGTGCGAAGAACTTCTATTTCTTTTTGAATTGGTAACCCTCTGGACAGTGCATCTTCCAGAGCAAGCACCCCCTGCAACAATGAATAATCAAAGGATCCCATGCATAGCTTAAAGACATACACAGGTCTTGGTTAATATATGAGTGGTTGGTTACCATTGTTTGAACCCAATTTTTCCCTTTGAATACCCTTGCCAACACCTAAGGATACTTAAGTAATTGGCCTGAGAATATAATTGTAGAAAATAACTGGTTTTACAGCTCAACAAACAAAGAACAAATCAGTATCAAATCACCACTGTTCCTCCTCAGCAACAACAATGTTTTTGTTTGTTTGGTTTTTTGACAAAGGCAACCACTGTGCTATTCTTTTGGTTGGATGCATTACATTTCTTCTATTTAAATGGATAATTTGTTTATGTTCCAAAATTTATTTGCTTTTATTGACAATACGATTTTTAACTTTCAACTTCAGAATGAGTACGACATCACCTTGTTAAATTACAGTATGAATTTCTTTCTCTTATTATACACAGTTTCTTTATGGTTTTTTCTCTTAATATAATTTGGGAAGATGTAGACATCATGAAGCATGAAAGCCAACGACCACTGGTTTTTTATTAGTACATGAGTGAGCTAATCGACTTGAGCAATAGGAGGATGAAGAGTCCCAACCTTGAACTTCAGAAGTGATTTAGCAATAACATAAATGAAAAGAGGTGTTACTGGAATGGTGATTACCAGGAATAAGTGAGATGGTTACATTAGAAATTGTTTAGCATAGATTTAGGAAAGCTGCACTTGTTCCAAAGGAATTCAAGATCATATTTCACAGAGAAGTGGGAGCTGTTAGCCAAGTTATTCTGAGCTTTTCATGTTTTAATGGTATTTAAGGAAAACAGAAAAATGGCAATATTAGTTGGACATTGGTTTTACCAGATAATGTAGCTGTCAGCTGATCATTGGGAAAGGAAGATGGTTACTGATGAGAAAATTTTTGGCAGAGCTCGCAGAAGCTACAATTTTCCAATTGATAGTCAACACCATTTTTGGTTGGAAAAGGGATCTGCTTAGACATGTTACCTAATTGTGTCTTTTTTCTTTTATGTGTTAGGAGGGGAAAAAAGGTTTACAGTTACAACACATCACATACATGCAGGAGATTCTATCTCCCACACACAAAAAAACACAACTGGTCCTCAATTTTGCATTCTTTAAACATTAAAAGACAAAAGATTGAAAACAAAAATGACCAGAACACCACCAATTAATAAAAACCAGAGAGTGAAGATAACATGTTAAAGACCAGTGGTTGTCATGCTAGAAGGTGTCATTTGATGGATATTAGCGCATTTAATAAATCTCCTTTTACTAAGGTAAGTCCAGTAGCAACCACTTCCATCATGCAATGGTTAGTAAACAGAAGCGAACTGAACATCAGCTGAGAAAAGGATGGAATGGATGTTATTAAGAATTCGGATGGTTGATTTATGGTTTTCAACTCTTCAAGGTGTTCGTAGTTGAGCTGAAATTGAGTGTCTCAAATTCCAATTGAATTTAAAAGTTTTGTTTAGACCTTTTGGACATGATACCAGATGTTTCTACATTCTAGCAGGGCAGGCATATACATAAAGAAAGGACTATATGTACGTAGTTTTGCAGTTGCATCTGGGAGGCAAAGCAAGCATATTCACTAAAAATGTGCAGAGGACAATATAGCAACTATATGTGATAATATTCAGTTAGTAGTTAAATAATATTCTGGACTAACGATTAGTATTATCCCTGATGGTGAGACTCTTCAGAATGAAAGAATTTATGTATATACTGTCTCAAACCCACCCTTAGGATAAAAGTTCTTTCAATAATGAAGGAGAATAGAAAAATAAAAAGAAAAGTTTAGCAGAAACAGATAAGTTACCAGAGCAAGCTTGTGAACGGAATGACTCTGGCGAGCTTCTTCAGACCGTGCATAAAATGCCATGCACAGAGCATTTATCTGCAAAACAGTACAAACTCAAATCAAATCATCAACCATAGTAAATGCCAAACACTTAATCAACTGAGCTATGGAGAAACACTCTAGAGACTAGCCTTTTAAGATAAGTAGAAGTAAGAATATATTTAACTGCAAATTTAGCTATCATGAAAAGATATTTAGGTTAATGCTCCAAAAGAATGGTATATATGAAGAATAACACACAGAATTGAAAAATAGATGTTTGAAAAAGGGGAATGTTGCTGGAGTGTTGGGCTGTAGGAGGATACCTACCAAAGTGAAAGGCAAGTCCTATAGAGAGATTCTAATGTACGAGTGAATGATGGACTTTCTCAGGGTGAAATGGTGAGTATCTAATGCATACATATTCGCAAGATGAACATGATATAGATCCATATGTCAAGATGAATATGCTATCATACCATGTTAGACAATGAAAATCCCAATATCTTACAAAGTGCAAGTAACACAGAGGATAAAGGAAGAGAAAGATCATGTGATCTTCTCCAAATGTACCAATTCATAGGTATGACACGGTAATGATCTTTTTCTGAATAACACTGTTGATTGAAGGTGTAAAAAGGAGGACGGCGGACGCATAAAGTCATATAAAAGGAAGTTGTTTCAAAAGGCATAAGAGTTCTCAGAATCCACACAAACTTGGCAAAATTTACATGGAAGCAAAAGTCAACACAGGCAGTACCAAGAAGAATTAAAGCTTGCAGTGTTGGTTCACGTGCATCAAGTTTGTTAGAATGGGAATAGGAACAAAAATAATATCTACAATCCTACTTAGAATAGGAATAGGAATAATATATAGAATCCTACTTGAAAAAGGATTGTATTATAGTATCTATAAATAACGTCTCAATGCAATAATGTAGTGATACAATTCAATAATATTCTTCTCAAATATTTCTCACATGGTATCAGAGCTTCTACGGTCCTGGTAGAAAATCAAAGAGCTTTCGTTGCTAGCGGGCGACTATGACCCATATATTGCCGCCCGTCTGGCCAATGATTATGTAAGCAAAAAAATTAGGTCACCATATATCTTTCTGGTGACTATTTTCTCATATCTAATTTGCACAGCACTGTGCATCTTTCTGGTGACTGCTTTCTCATATTTAATTTGTGTAGCATCGTGCCATCTTTCCGATGACTACTTTTTCATATTCAATTTGCGTAGCACCGTGCCATTTTTCCAGTGACTACTTTCTTATTTGTGTTGGGTCGTGATACAATTTCTCTTTTCCAATAGGGTCGTGCATCAATATGATCCTACCTATATAATTTCTATTTTCTAGTAGGGTCGTGTCATCATTCCGACCCTACCCATATAGTTCTCTTTCTCAGTAGGGTTGAATCAACATTTTGATCCTACCTATATAGTTTTATTTCTCAATTTATGACCACTTTCATCAAATCTAATAATTCGGTGCATGAGCAAGTTTCGACCAGTTTTAAAGTAACTTGGAGCAATTTCGAGATGATCCATATTGTCATTCTCCATTGACCTTTTAATTAGTTGAACATTAAGAACCCTTTTCTCCATGATGATCTTGAGAAAGAAATCTATATGGAGCAACTACTTGATTTTGTTGCTCGAGGGGAGTCTGGTAGCCTTGTCTATCGATTGTGTAAGTCACTCTATGGTATGAAATAGTTTTCTGAGCTTGGTTTAGGAAGTTCAACACTGCAATTCAAAAATTTATTACTCTGTGTTTTATCGACATTATGCATCAAATTCAGTATTTCATGAGAAGACTAAACACATTGAGATTGATTATCAATTTTGTGAAGTTGAGTGATCAACTTGCAGATATCTTATCAAGCTCTTCATCGGTCGTCGTATTAATTATATTTGTAACAAGCTAGGAACATATGACTTGTATGCACCAGCTTGAGGGGGAGTGTTAGAATGGGAATAGGAACAAAAATAATATCAACAATCCTACTTAGAATAGGAATAGGAATATGAAGAATATATAGAATCATACTTGGAAAAGGATTGTATTATAGTATCCTAGTTGCAAAAGAAGTCTAATATAGTATCTATAAATAGGGTCTCAATGTAATAATGTAGTGATACAATTCAATAATATTCTTCTCCAATATTTCTCACAAGGTTCAAAGTAGAGTTGGAGCTATTTTATGTTTTGTGTCGGTAGAAATTGTAGAGAGAGTCTAGAGTTAGAGAATGCCAAACTATTGAGTATTGATAGGAACGGGTAAATGGACAGAAGATTCATATAGCTAACCTAAAGAGTTTGAGTTTGAGGTGCAATTGTTATTTATTTTATTTTTTTAAAATTGGTACTGTTATATTCCTCAGCATTAAAATATGCTAGAGACCATCAAAAAGCGCACACAAAAAATTACAGAAGAGAACAAAGACTACCTATAATCTCATCTATATCTTCAATATATTGTTCTTTACACCATAAGTTTAAAGATGATATACAATTCTACTTAACTATTTGAATGAAATTGGATTTATCTTCAAAGCATCTTCCATTCCTTTCTTTCCATACTGTCCACCATACACATAAAGGGATTATCCTCCACCATTTCTTTTGACTCTTGCTCCCCCTCTTCAAAAACAGCAGCTCAACAAATCAGCAATGTGTCATGCCATTGTCCAATTCACTTTAGTAAGTTAAAGAAGATTTCCCAGATTTGAGAAGTCAAACTACAATGTAAAAACAGATGATCATTTGTTTCCTTACAGAGGAAGAATCTGGGAACCAGTGGTAGACCTTTTTTCTGCAGTACCTCCTGAGTAAGGCATGCCCTTCTAACAACTAGCCAAGAAAAACACCTAACCTTGGTAGGTGCTATGTTTTCCCATATATTCCTCTAAAGAATTGAATTACCTTCAGCACCACTCCTGATACCTCTATTGTAAGCCCTGTTGACAGATAAAAGACTATCATTGTTTTTTCTCCATCTAATAGCATCAGTGACATTAGAAAATCAATCAAAAAGTCACATGTTCAGAAGATGCAGGTCGTGGAGATGAGGATGTTGAGATGGATGTGTGGACATACCAAGAGTGATAAGATTAGGAATGAGACCATCCGTGAGAAGTTAGAGGTGGCCCCTGTGGCTGACAAGATTAGGGAGGTGAGACTGCGATGGTTTTGACATGTGCAGAGAAGAAGTACCGATGCTCCTGTTAAGAAGTGTGAGAGGTTGGATTAAGGGGTTACGAGGTGCAGAGGTAGACCGAAGAAGTATTAGGGGGAGGTGATCAGACAAGATATGACGAAGCTTCATCTCACCGAGGACATAACCTTAGATAGAAAGGAGCGGAGGTTGCGTATTAGGGTAAAAGGCTAGTAGGGGTAGGTTGTGATATAATAGGTTAGTAGGATTATTCATGTCTTTATATCCTGTGTGGTCATTATCCGTCTTATATTTGTTACTTTTATCGTATTTACATACTATCATTTACTATTCATTATTAGTCGTCTTCCTTTTTTCTTTTCTTTTCTTTTTTTTTCCATATCTAGTATCTTCTGTTTATGGGGTTTGATTTTTTAGATGAGGGTTTACCAGAAACAACCTCTCTATCTCTATGAGGTAGTGGTAAGGTCTGCGTACATTTTACCCTCCCTAGACCCCACTTGTGAGATTCCATTGGGTATGTTGTTGACATTAGAAAGTCCTGTGGAAGCCTCAATATCTGCCAGTAACCTGGCCATTCTTTCCACCTTCCAATCATTTACATTTCTCCTAAAATGTAGGTTCCAACCTTGAGACCAGCGATCATTTACTGTTTCATTCTGGTTAGATCCAGTGGAAAACAAATCAGGATAAGAGTCTTTCAAACTTGATCTAACCATACCTCCTTTTAGGACAGTATCGTGCTGTCATTTCCTGTTTTGTAACAAACGTCTACTTTCAGCTTGTTCAATAAACTTCTGACGGGTTTCCAGACTCCCACTTCAGAGGTACTAGAGACCTAATCTGTGCACCAAGCATTTTGTTGATCATATTCACACTGTATTGCTTCCTTCTAAAGAGATCTGCTTCGTTACACCTCCATAACTAATTCATCAGCAAGCCTTTGTTATGATTTTTCACATTTCTAATGCCCATCCACCTTGTTTCTTGCTAAGTTGGATTGTTATCCATTTTTCTAGATTATATCCTTTCATTCCTTTGTCATCTTTGTTGCCTTGCCAGAGAAAATCTCTTCCTAACTTGTCTAGTCTCTTTATCACCATGGTAGGAATTGGAAACAGTGACATCACACAAGTAGACAAAGGGCCTGGAACAGAGTTGATCAGTGTGAGTCTTCCCCCTACAAAAAGATACTGGGCCTTCCATCATACCAATTTTTTCGGTCATCTGTATGATTCCATCCCAGATTTCTAATAGGGTGTCAGTGTCCCAAAGGCATCACAAGAAAAACAAATGGTAGATTTTCCACCCTACACCCGAAAATGCTAACCAAGCTTTGAATATTAAGAACTCCCTTGATGGGAAAAAGGCTGCTCTTTCTCCCGTTCGTTAATCCAGAACAAGCTTCAAAAACTACCAGAATCATTCTGATATACCTGATTTGGGGTAGTAGGCCAGATTACATCAACTAGAAGCCACTGGGACGAGGGGAGACGTAGTAATTATGTGGGATAAAAGAATACTGGATGGGAAAGTGAGTAGTTTGGGAGCATATTCAGTTTCTTGTTGTTTCTCTGGGAACAATCTGGATCTTAAATGGCACCTAACAGGTGTCTACGCCCCAAATGATGGAGCAGAAAGGGAAGAAACTTGGGAACTGGGGGGAGCCAGAGATCTATTCACGGGCCCTTGGGTCCTAAGTGGGATTTCAACACTGTGAGGTATCCTTCTGAGAAACTGCAACAGAATCATCAGGTCAATGACAGAACTATCAGAGTTCGAAAATTCTAAGAGGAAGGGGTATTTGAGAAGAGTATAAATGCTATTTTTGTGGCCTTGATACCCAAGAATACAGGGGCAGTGGAACTAAATGACTTCAGACCAATAAGTCTAGTAGGAGCGTACAAAATAATTGCAAAACTGCGGGCTGAAAGAGTGAAGGGAGTGATACATAAGTTAGTGGACAAACAACAAATGGCTTTTATCAAGAACAGACAGATCATGGATGCAGTATTAATAGCCAATGAATGTGTTGAATTCAGATAGAGATATCAACCAGGAATCTTATGTAAACTGGATATCCAAACGGCATATGATCATCTGAATTGAAACTTTCTGATGAACATGTTGCAAAGGATAGGGTTTGGACCAAAATGGCAAAAGTGGATTAGACAGTACATAAGCTCAGTGAAATTCTCTATTTTGATCAACAGAAGCCCACGTGGCTTCTTCTCATCATACAGAGGCCTGCGACAACGGGACCCTCTATCCCTCTTTCTCTTTATCTTGGCTATGGAAGGATTGAGCAACCTATTTCAGACTGCAAAAGTCAACGGCTGGATCTAAGGGTTTCCAAGTGAGGATAATACAAGAAAACAACCTAAAGATTACTCATCTACACTCTACTTCTAATATTTTGGGAAGCAGTAGAGGAGCATATGTTGATTTTGAGTCATTTTTAATATTTTCGAAGTTGATTCAGGTTTGCATATATCTATTCAACACAATGATGAATATTGAAGACTGAGCTGACAAGATGGGAGGGAAAGTGGGTGAATTACCAACAACCTACTTGGTAATGCCTTTGGGGGATATTAGTAAAGTCCTCCATTGCAAGGATAAACAAGAAGGGAGATAAAAGGTATCCCTGTCTTAGAAAGTCTTAGTCCCTAGCTGACTTTAAAAAACCAGTAAGTTCTCTATTTATGAATGAGGACCATAAAGATTGCATTAAAACACCTCTCAAATACCTGTTGTGCATGGAATACTGGCTGATATTTTTGAAAGAGACTAACCGGAAATCCATCTGGATCCAGAGCTTTATCTGATGCACAAAGTTTAGTACATTCCAGAATTTCTTCCTCTTCAAATTGTCTCTCCAACTCCTCATTGGAAATTCTAACATTACCTTGGATTTGGAAATCTGATATCCATGCTTCAGTCTCCTGATATAACCGTTGATAAAAGTTCTGGATTGCAACTTTTATCTCTGATGGGTCTGAATAGTTTACCTTTCACTACTAAGGATTCTATTGAATTGTGTCTCCTGTATGCAGTCGCAATTCTGGATAGACTCTGTGTTTCTATTCCCCTCCTTCAGCCATTGGACCATGAATCTTTGTCTCCATGCTATTTCTTCTCTTTTGCATTCTTCTTCAAACTCCATAGTCAGTTAAAGATCTTTGTTCTTGAATAGACTCTAAATTTATTTATTTTTGAGAAAGTTAACGGGTATTATAAACAAATGAGATACACCAATAGTGTACTCATGCAATAATTACATCAAAAGTATCAATCCAG
>JBCEWC010010601.1:0-17482 GCA_038996855.1 Solanum aculeatissimum | reverse complement strand
TATTATGCTTATGGGAATTTGGTCTATTAGTCTTGATTATGAGGATTGTTATCTATCATGTCCATGTTATGCATGTTTGGGATTGATTGACAATGTGCTTATATGGAAAGTCCCATAACCCCAGGTGCCCCATATTGGAAAAATCCTATTTTCTGCCTTGCCCTTAGAGATTAATGTTATGTGTTATGTGCAAGCATGCTTATCCCATTCCCCTAATTGTCCCCATAGTTTGAGTCCCTAGTCCCCAAGCTCTTAGAACTTACGTGCTATGTGATTAGCTTCCGCGCTTTCGAACCGATGATGTGTTTAATGATGTTATGATGGTTTGATCGAGGGTCTTCGGGTCCTCTTTCACCATGTCACATTTAGGCCCCTTTTCCGGGTCGTGACATTAAGTATGATGTATGATTATGTGCTATGTGTAAGCATGTTCCTCCCATTCCCGTATTGTCCCCATAGTTTGAGTCCCAAGTCCCTAAATCCTTAGAGCTTATGTGTTACATGTTTTAGCTTACGCATTTTCGAACCGATGATGAGTGTAATGATGCTATGATGGCTTGATTGAGGGTCTTCGGGTCCTCTTTTGGCATGTCACATCTAGGCCCCCTATCCGGTTCATGACACCAATGTGGAAGGAACCACTCGGGTGAATGTAGATGGACCTTAGGCGCCTTCTACGGGTGAGGTAGCAAGGATCATCAAGTTATTGATTGTCCCAAGAATGCAAAGAAGGGTCAAGTTGTTTCAAGTGGTCATGGACAGTCGAAGGCTCAAGTTGGAGGTGTTCACAGAAATAATCGATTTTATGGTCTTCCTGCTAGATAGGTGGTGGATGATACTCCGGATGTTGTGATCGGTATGTTAAAAGTCTTTGATTTTGATGCTTATGCTTTGATTGATCTAGGTGAAAATCTATCTTTTGTGACTCCTTTGTTGGCTGTTAAAATTTGGTTTGAGTCCCAAAACTTTAACGGAACCTTATTCGGTTTATACTTTTGTCGGTGAGTCTATTATTCCCCAAAACGTATATCGGGGTTTTCCTGTTTCAGTCTTGCATAAAGACTTTCCCAGTGACCTTGTAGAGCTTGAAATGTTTGACTTTAATATTATTCTTGGGATGGATTGGTTGCATGTGTCGTATGACTCAGTTGATTGTAGGACTAGGCAAGTCAGATTTCAAATTCCTAATGAGCCGGTTTTGGAGTGGAAGGGTAGTGACTCCGTGGTTAAAGGTCAGTTTATTTCCTATCTCTATGCTCAGAAGATGATTTCTATGGGGTGCATCTATCATATTTTAAGAGTTAGAGATTGAGAGACTGAGTCACTTACTCTTGAGTTAGTTCCAGGGGTTAATGAATTCCCCGATGTGTTTCTCGAAAATTTGCCAAGTATTCCTCCAGATAGAGAGGTAGATTTCGGCATAGATCTCCTTTAGGATACTCAACCTATTTCCATTCCTCCTTACTGTATGGCCCCGACTGTACTAAAGATGTTGAAGGATCAGTTGAAAGACCTGTTGGAGAAAGGCTTTATTAGGCCAAGTATTTCACCTTGGGGTGCTCCTATGTTATTTGTAAGAAAGAAGGATGGGTCGCTTTGAATGTGTATTGACTATTGACAATTGAACAAGGAGATCATCAAGAATAAGTACTCGTTGCCTAGAATAGATGACTTGTTTGATCAACTTCAAGGAGCCACTCATTTCTCAAAGATAGACCTTTGTTCGGGTTACTATCAGTTAAAGGCGAGGGAGTGTGATATTTCTAAAACAACTTTCTGAATTCGTTATAGACATTTTAAATTCGTTGTAAAGTAATTTTGTTTGACCAATGCCCCGATAGTGTTTATGGATATCATGAATAGGGTGTTCAAGCCATTTCTTGACATTTTTGTGATTGTCTTCATTGATGATATCCTAATTTACTCTCGAAATGAATGGGAGCATATGGATCATTTGAGGATAGTGCTTTAAACCTTGAGGGAGAAGAAGTTATTTGCCAAGTTTAATAAATGTGAGTTTTGGTTGGGGGGAAGTTTCCTTTCTTGGTCATGTAGTGTCCGGTGATGGTATTAAGGTTAACCCCAAGAAGGTCAAAGCGGTAAAGAATTGGCCTAGACCGTTGACCCTTTTCAATATTCAAAGTTTCCTTGGGTTGGTCAGTTATTATCGGAGGTTTGTTGAGGGGTTCTCTTCCATCGCATCCCCGTTGACTAAGTTGACTCAATATAAAGCCAAGTTTGTGCGGTCGAATGAGTGCGAGAAGAGTTTTCAGACTTTGAAGGACCGGCTTACATCGGTTCCTGTTTTTGACTTTACCAAATAGATTAGAGGGATTTGTGGTGTATTGTGATGCTTCTCGTATTGGATTGGGTTATATACTTATGTAACATGGTAAGGTGATAGCTTATGCATTTCGGCAATTGAAGGTACATGAACGAAACTACCCGACCCATGATCTTGAGTTGGCGGCGGTGGTGTTTGCTTTAAAGATTTGGAGACATTACTTGTATGGGGTTCATGTGGATGTTTTCACCGATCATAAGAGTTTGCAATATGTGTTCACCCAAAGAGATCTTAACTTGAGACAAAGGAGGTGGTTAGAACTACTCAAGGACTATGACATGAGTGTCCTGTATCATCTTGGCAAGGAGAATGTCATAGTGGATGCCCTTAGTAGACTCTCTATGAATAGTGTGTCTCATGTTGATGAGGAAAAAAAGGAGTTGGTAAGGGATGTGCATCATTTGGCTAG
Organism: Solanum aculeatissimum; assembly: GCA_038996855.1. Taxonomy (NCBI): domain Eukaryota; kingdom Viridiplantae; phylum Streptophyta; class Magnoliopsida; order Solanales; family Solanaceae; genus Solanum; species Solanum aculeatissimum. The sequence goes on along the minus strand of JBCEWC010010601.1, from coordinate 14,729 downwards.
GTTGGGTGTTAGGTTGACTGACTCTGATGATAGTGGTATTTTTGTTCAAAACGGGTCTGAGTCTTCTGTGGTTGTTGATATCAAGGAAATACAAAATTCAGATCCTTCTTTTGTTGAATTGAAGATATTGGTTGCCGAAAAGAAGATAGAGGTTTTCTCCCAAGGGGGAGATGGGGTGCTTCGGTACCAAGATCGATTATGTGTTCCAAATGTAGATGGCCTTAGGGAGGTTATCATGAGTGAGGCCCATAACTCCCAATATTCTATTCATTCAAGACCCACTAAGATGCATCGGGATTTGAGAGTGGTGTATTGGTGGCATGGCATGAAGAAACACATAGACAAATTTGTGTCGGAGTGTCCGAATTGCCAACAAGTGAAGGTAGAACACCAAAGGCCCAGTGGTTTGACTCAAGATATTGAGATTCCTACATGGAAGTGGGAAGATGTCAATATGGATTTGGTAGTTGGGTTGCCCCGTACTCGTAAATAATTTGATTCTATATGGGTTATTATTGATTGAATGACCAAGTCGACTCACTTTCTACCTGTCAAGACTACTTACAATGCCGAAGATTATGCTAAATTGTATATCCGGGAATTGGTGAGGTTGTGTGGTATGCCTTGTCTATCATATTGTATTTTGGTACATAATTTACTTCTCACTTTTAGAGATCATTTCAAAGAATGCTTGACACTAAGGTTAAATTGAACACCGCTTTCCATCCTCAAACCAATGGATAAGTCGAGAGGATAATTCAAACTTTGGAGAACATGTTGAGGACTTTCGTGTTGGAGTTCAAAGAAAATTAGGATGATCATCTACCGCTCATCGAATTTGCCTACAATAATAGTTTCCATGCTAGCATCAGTATGACTCCTTTTGAAGCTTTGTATGATAGGAGATGTAGATCCCCAGTGGGATGGTTTAAATTGGGTGAGATGGCATTGATAGGCCCAAATTTGGTGGTTGAAGCTATGGAAAAGGTGAAGTTGATTAGGGAAAGGTTGAGAATGGCTCAAAGTCATCAAAAGTCTTACTCGTATGTTAGGAAGAGTGACCTTGAGTTTTATTTGGGTGATTGGGTTTATGTGAAGGTCTCACCTATGAAGGGTATTATGTGTTTTGGTAAAGAGGGTAAGTTGTGTCCTTGGTATGTCAGTCCATATGAGATTATTTAGCGGGATGGCAATGTGGCTTATACATTGGAGTTGCCTTCAGATATAAGTTTTATTCATCTGGTGTTCCATGTGTCAATGTTAAGGAAGTTGGTTAGTAATCCCAAGGCGATTGTACCTTTGGAAGGTGTTACGATTGAGGAGAACTTGACTTATGAAGAGGTGTCGGTTGAGAACTTGGATAAGCAAGTGAAGCGGTTTCGTAACAAGGAGGTGACTTCGGTTAAAGTGCTTTGGAGGAACCAACATGTGGAGAGTGCTACATGGGAAGCGGATTCAGACATGATGAGGCGATATCCCTATCTCTTCCAATCTACTCAAGCCTAAGGTACTAGGTTCTATCTTTTTTGAATAGTTCTAATTTTTTATTCCTTGAGTTTCATGGAATGACATGCATACATGTGCACAAAAATAATTTTAATGGTGTTTTGACATGAGTTTTAAATGACTTTATGATTTTCAAATGATGAATGATGCATTATGTTTTTTTATATTGAAATGTTTCTTGTTTGAGTCAAGTCTTGTTCTAGCCCATTCGAGGACGAAGGTTCCCAAGGGGGAGATGATGTATTAACCTGGAAAAAAAATTTAAACCTTGTAGGATTGATTAAGATCTGATTTGAACATTCCATGGTTGATTAATGAGCTTCATGAGTTTCTCTTGAATGGCCCCGTATTCAAAGAAATCACATTGGTTAAGTTTTGCTCGATGTTATGTGAAAGAGCTGGCTTTAAATGGCCATATCTCTTGGAACGGGTAGTACTGGGAGGGACATGACCTATAGAATTGAAGCTCTTTGAGTTATATTTCCAACGCACTTAGTTTCACTTGATTCAGAGTTCAGATGAAAAAGTTATGAATTTTTTGATGAGACTGCCTGCACAGGGATCCGTTTCTGAAATTTTGGTTAAGGCACTGCCTCATGGTGTCCTTCAAGGGTTGTGTGCCATCTCATGGTCCGTGAAGTAGACTGTATGACCTCTCAGAGGCATGGTAAGGTATTTTGGGATGACCTTGACCTAAGGATTGGTTCTATGTATAAGGTTAACGTTTCGGAAATCACGTCATCAACATATAGAAGTTCACGGACCTTGTGAGGCCTCATGTCTCGTGAACCAGTCCATGTAAGGATGCTAGCCAAGGCCCTCGACCAAGTGAGGTTCCACAGACCACCTCATGGTTCATGTGAAGCCTCACGGCTCGTGAATAGTCCGTGTGGTTACAGGATGAAATATTTTCTAAGTATGGAATTGTCGTCTTGGACTTTCGTCGACGAGGATTTTTCTAAGTGTGGCCTCACGGTGGGGTTCATGGACCGTGAGGCACTACACGGTCCGTGTAGTGGTCCCTGAAGGTGACGTTTCCAATTTTTCTTACCCGTTTCATTGATGATTTAATTGCATTTTTAGTTATTCCTAAGGACGTTTTAGACTTCCTAAGTCCTCCTAAACCCCTGAAATTAGCCTATACACTTTCATTCAATTCAAATTTCTTCCTACACTTAGAATTATTTTCAAACTCTCTCTTCCAAGTGTGGGTTGAAGGTTGGGATTGAAATTCAAGGAAGCTTTCTTCTTCAATTTCTCTTCTCTCTAAAGCTTCTTGGTAATCAAGGTATGTAGGAATTTATCCACGGCTCCTTTCAACCATGAAGACCCAAATGAATTTCTTCAATATATTTTTATGCAATTACACTTACTTTAAATATGGGTCTTTAAATTCTTTTTTGTTTTGATTAAATTGAAGTGTGGGCTATGTTTAATTGTTGAATTTAAAGTGAATTAAGCCCTAATTTGTTGAATTCCATTTGTTTTATGAAGGTTCAATTATGCATGTCCCTTTAAGCTTTAAATCTACGCATGGGTAATGTTAATTGTGTTTTAATTGTTGATTTAACTTTGAATTTTATATGGAATCTTATTATTATGAATTGAAATTATGAATTCTAATTTTCTATGTTATTTCTCTCATCATTCATGACATATGCATACTTGAAACTTGATTTTGATGAAATTCTTGTTATGGGCTTAGTCCCACCTTAACTTGACTTGACTTGATTTTGAAAGACATGGGATATGACTAGAATGTTATCACATCTTCTCTTGACTTGTCCTTTTGAGCATTTTTGGGTGATTACACCATCTTGTTTTTGTCTTGAATGAGCTACTCCTATGTATTGGACTTTGCACTTGTTGCTTGAATTCTTGTTTGGTTTTTTAGCCTAAGTATGAAAAGACTTGAATTATGATTTGACTTTTTAGCCAATCCTTGCATTGCATTGATTTGAAAAGTACTTATCCTTCGTTTGAAATCATGAATATGTATATGTATTCTTGTGGGATGACGACTGAACACTGATGAGATTGGAGTGGTAAGTGGGCTATCCCCAAGGGTCCCACTTCTTTCTCCTGAACTATGTGTCAGCATAGTATTTGATATGATATGACTTGAAAATCCTTCTGAAAAGATTGGATCGTAAGGAAGGTGGCCATCACACTAAAAAGAACAAGTTGTAAGGTGTGGTGTGGCCACCCTTGGAAAGTAGTCACCCTAATCCCGAATGCGGGAGCTTGACATCGAGAGTTCATGTATTAGCTCGCATGGATTGTTCTGTCGGTTAAGTCTCATCCTCTATATATTAAGCATTATTTCATCTCATGCATCATGGACTTCATGGCATATTGATATACTATTCTTTCCTATATTCTCTTTCTATATATGTGCCCTTGTCATCTAATTTGTTTTGTATGTACATTTTCATGTGCATTACATGCCAGCATACTTAGTGCATTATATGTGCTAACCTATACTATTTATCTACATGATCTAACCATGTAAGGGCCAGAGTTGATACCTATCCACCTTTGGACGGTTAGTTTGGTGATCTCATACTGTTGCTTGTGGTGAGCCCTTTACTTCAAGGGCAAGACCTATCTTTCTATATCTTATTTTTTGGCTATGTCTTTTCTATCTTATGACTTGAGGGTGAGCCCAGATTATGTTGTGGCCCCCGTCTTATTCTATGTAGAGGCATTGTTTGATATATTGGATCCTATTGTACGTCGTATTATATGCTTGTTTGATATGCTATGGCTGCATCATGTTTTGACTATGTTTATGCTTATGTTATTATGATACGTTTTAATGAGAATAAGATTATGTGGAAAGTCCCAAGTCCCTTCTTTCCCCCATAGCTTGAGTCATACTGACATGCCCCTTAGAAGGTATTTGTTATGTGCTATGTGATTCATGCAAATCCTCTCCCCAATGACATTCCCATAGCTTGAGTCCAAAGTCCCGAAATCCCTTAGAATTATGTTCTTGTTGTTATTCTATGCGCTTTTGAACCAATGATGTGTAAGATGATGCTAGATGGCTTGATCGAGGACTTTTGGGTTCTCTTTCACCATGTCACATCTAGGCCCTACTCTCATATCGTGACAAAGGAAAAAAGTTGAAATTTAGCCACTGGATTGATACCACAAGACCTAAGTATGGGTCGTTATTTGGTTCACAGACCATACAAAGGGCTCATGGATTGGGCATTTGGTTGGAGAAATTTAGAAGTCTTGAACTAAAGCACGAGTAGAGTCTACGGGTCATGAAATGTGTGGTCGTAAATGGGGTTTTGGAGATTGGAATTTTGGTTAAGTATGGAAGGGAGCTAACTACGATGGGTTTTGAATACTTATGATCCATTCTACGGGTCGTATGATGGTCCATGATTTTAGGGCCCAAAACAATAGTTTTTGGATCTTGGCCTACAAAAAACAGTATACACCGTGCTTCATTTTATGGCCCGTAAATTGGGCTCTTGTGGTTTGGGTTTCCAAATTCATTAAAGGTATTTTTGACCTTTCCTATTTCCTTAAGACCTTAACAACCTTAGCTAGCCCCTCCATGACCCCTCATGCAATTCCAATCCCCTTTCCTATCAATCCAAGAACAAACTATTCCAATTGACTACGTTCTAGCATGAGTTCATATATGCGTCAACTTCAAATGATCATATCTTTTCTCATACAACAAATTAGATGTAGGATGACTTACTAAATGAAATCTCTTTGAATTATATTTTCAATACTACCAATTTCACCTCATTCAAAGTTTAGACCAAAAAGTTATTCCCCTTTTACTGAAGCACTGTTAGGTTGCCTGCACATTATGACCCACACTTCAAACAGTGGTGTTGTTCATGGGTTGTGGATGGCTTTCTTGGAAGGTTCCGTCCAGGAATTCTTTTTTATTTTAAGTGGGGGCTTTTGGATCATTTCCCCAATATACTTTTCAGCATTCTAAGAGAGGTTTGGACCCTTTCATACCTATACTAATACACTAAACACTCTCTCAATCAAACTATTGAACTCCCAATACTCAAAATTCCTCTCAAGTCTTCTCTCAAGATTCAAGTGAAGAATCCTTCAAGAATCACAAAGTTCAAGCTTAAACTTCATTCAAACTTCTATTCAAGGCTTAAAGGTATGTGAATTTCATCCATGGGTTCCTTTCACCCATGGAGACCCAAATTATTTTCTATTCCATTCCTTAATTTCAAGTATGCAATTCTTCATGAGTTTTTACATTATGATTCCAATTGCTTATATTATGAATTTATTGATGTTAGTTAGCCTATATTATTATGAAATTATGTTTAATTTCTTGAGAAGGATGTTATGTCTTGAATTCCTATATTATAAAAGTTAGGGTTTTAGAGATATTTGATGCGTTTCTTAAAATTGGTTTTAAATTAATGGATTCTACTACTATATGCATGAGAAACTATAAACTAAGTTGTTCTACTTGGAATTTATTAATTTATTTGAGGTTTCTTTAAAAGCCAATTTGGAGATTATGAAGATTATGATATAGGTTCCTTAAATTATCTTTTAAATTGGTGAATCCTACTAATCTTATACATGAATAGCTAGTAATTCTTATGATTCCATGACAAATTATGATTCTTCCTTACTTATGGAATTTTGGGTTATGGAGGTTGCTTGATTTTACTTAAATTCATACTTCCTTTCTTTTTATTATATATGAATCAAGTCTAAATCACATGAATTTTATGAATTGGTGTATTGACTCATGTATCTTATTGATTTCAAGTAATGGGTTTGTTAATTGGTTTATGAGTTACCTCAGTATGGGTTAGTTATCATGGATACGTATGAGTATGCATATCTCCTTCAAGTTTCAAGATTTTAAAGCTAATTTACATGTATTAGTGCATTGCATCATAAAATATTCCATGACATGACATGCTCTTATGTCACGACCCGGTTAGGGGGTCTAGATGTGACATGGCGAAGGAGAACCCGAAGGTTCTCGATCAAGCCATCATAGTACCAAACTAACTACTTAATCAAAGAATGCGGAAGCATAGCACATGATTTAATAGATTCAAAATTTCTAATAACAAACTCAATATATATCAAGCATGATCAAGTATCACACTTAATTCATTTATGATATTTAGATAGTCAAAATAACAAGTCAACACATATCATAACAAGAGTGTCATAGGTCCAACACATGCCTCTAATGGAGTGAAGGGGCCACGACAAGTCCGGGCTCACCCTCAAAAGTCAAACTAAAACAAAATTAAACTACTAATGGCTAGAGGAAAGGCGGTCTTTGCCCTCGGAAGAAGGGCTCACCACTAACAGATAGCTTCACACTCGTCGGGAGATAGATAACACTCGCCACCTGTACCTACATGATTAGAACATGTAGACAAAAGTATGGGTTAGCACAATAAAGCACTAAGTATGCGGGCATGTAATGCTTATGACATAGAAGCGTGACTATAATATGACAAGGGGACACTTGTTTTGAAAGGAGAGCGCTTAGCCAAAAGAATATATATAACAAGAACCTTATGCCATGATGCATGAAATGCAACCTATATATAAAATAATATCGGAGATTGACCTCAACCGACTCAAAGTAGGACCAAGTGAGCTACCACTCGGAACGGACTACTTGCCAAGTAGATCCCAAAACTCCCTTAAAAAAGGGGTATCAAAACAAAGCTCTCAATCTGGGGCAATCCCATGGTGGCACATGGTTTGACGGAAAGGGAGAATGCCCAATCCCTCGGTACTAAGTCGGATCCCACGGGAATACATATATACATACCAATACTCTTCAAGACCCGAAACTAACCATACTTTTCAAATCATGCATCATTAGAAAAACAATTCCAAAATCCAAACACTTTAAGTCAATGACATCAAACCAAATCAAGAGTTTCCAAATCGTTCAAACCAATGCAATAGGATGTAGCTCATTCTAACAAAAATCCAAACCAAAACAAATGGTGCAAGCACCCAAACGACTCATAGAGTCAATCAAAGAGACATTCTGATCACAAGCCTAGACATATCCAAACTCATATCAAGAATTTCCCAAAAACAAAAGTTTCATCATAATCTTATCCAATGCATTGCATGAATGAATGCATCAAAACATGGGTAACGGAATTCAAAACGTCACTTTACAATTCAAACTTTACTTCATCAAATTCATATGCAAATTTCAAAGTGAAACCCAACAAGACTTACCCATGAATCAAGATTCAAGACAAATACATGCAATACTAATTCTTCAAACTTTAATAGAGTAAATCATAAGTTTCAAGAGTAATTTCACAATGAAATAACCTAAAGTCTACAACGAACACCAAAGTCAAGAGAATTTTGCAAAATCAAGAGAACCCATAACTAAGTAAAACATAAAAATTCATAATTTAAAGATTTGGGTTCTTAGGCTTCATGGATGGAAGGACCCACGAATTTAAAACCCACATACCTTATATCGAACACTTGAATTGCGTAGAGAACCAAGAATTGTACGCTTTCCATGAATCTCCTTTGAATCTTTGACAATGGGAATCAAGAGACTTGAGAGGGATCAATGGAGTCTTGAGAGTGTTTTGAGTGAAAGTTTACGATTTACGTAATGTCTATAAGGATTTGGGGACCTTAGGGGACTTTAAAGAGGCTTAGGAATAAAATAAATCCCAAAATTACCCTTAATAAAATGGTCTTTAAACTTCCAAAACAGGGTCCCACGGCAGCTACAGTGCCCGTCTGGTGGTCACACGGACCATCTCACCCTCCATCTCACAACATTTAACAAAATTTCTAATGCGAACTCTCGGAGGACTTTCTGGAACACTTCACGAGGATCCACACGGACCTTCTAGGGTTTAACTGACCGTGTACCTGTCCCGTGAGCCTCGACGTAGCCACCTAAACTCGTCCATGGCTTGGCCTAGCCATTGTCCCACTTGACGGGATAGTACACGGACCGTCCAAGCTCAAACAGACCATTTGAGGTTCCATGGCTTAGGAATTAGTTTATGGGGTGGTTCCTGGCCACCACTAGCTCACTAGAGAACCCCACGACACCCCTCACGGACCATGACAATTTTCACAGACCGTGATCTTGTCCTTAGCCACTTTTCTGAGCCTATCTCCAATGTCTTTCAAATTTCAGACAGTCCCACTGTTTGGACCATAACTCCCTCATCCGAACTCCGAATCGAGTTAAACTAGGTGCGTTACGAAGCTAAATCAAAGAGATTCAATTTGATATATATTATCCCACATGGTTCAACCCACATCAAAAGTTGTGATCGTTTACAGTACACTGCCAAAACTGTCCCTCTAGGCCACCAACTAGCCCATTTTGTGTTCTGCCACTTAAACTCAACCCGTGGCCACAAAACCTCAACCATGACCAGTAGTACATCATATAAGTCCAACCATACAGGGTGTTTTGAAAATATTTGGGTTGTTACACTTATGGAATTAAAACCTTAATTCTATGTCAGAATGTGACACCAGTCATATGTATCGAGTTGGTCTGTGACACCTGATCCACGTACATACATATATAATAGTGGGATGAATCACCTATGGAGGAATGAATTCCCCTATCATGATGGAATGAGTCCCCCAATCTTGGAATATATATTGTGTCGGTACATGACACCTAATCCTATAACCCTCCCAATTCAGCCTGTGCATACATAAAATCATGTGGCTCTATGTACAACAACTCAACGAAAGCATCGACTTTATCCTGGGCTAAGGTCCAAAGAGAATAAGGAACCAGAGGTATCTTACCTATCCAGATTCACACCACAACTGAGCTAATAAAAGCAATGAATCACAAAGGAAACAATATACTAGCTGATGTCGCTCACGTTATACCTCCTTTTAAGGGTAAAGAGATCGCTGTCAAGTAAATAACCTAACGAAGGTTAAGGTTGAATCTCACAGAAAATATGATAGACTCAAGAATAGTTCAATTGTAAAATGGGGTGATTAACCTGCTTATCTCCTAAGAGAAGGAGGGTTGTGCAATTGAAAATAATAAATAACTAAGATAATTCAAGTGTTGTATAACTAGTGGAAGAGCTAAGTAGGGTGATGTATTCCCCATGATTCTCTAACTCAGTATTACCAGATAATTGTGATCTTTTCTGATGTATAGATGTTTGACGGTAAGTTAAGTTTACCTAAACCATTAATCCAACATAGAGGTAAATTTCACTACGGGATTTGATCCATCTCCACAGTGTGGAATTACTAAGCCTTACCTATTATCCCTGTACAACCTCCCCTTGATCAAGTTTTGTTGATTAGACGAGAACAACTCAATCGAATCATGTTAATTATTCTCTTTTTCATATTCATTACCTTCTTGATTCGAAAAATAACACCGGGCGGGTTCTAACGTTGGTCTTCCATTAAAAGACAGTTATAGTGAAGAAAAATAACTAATACATTCGTACACACCTTCTAAGAATCACAAATTATTAAATTTTACCTTGTTAGTTCTTCATGGTTCTCAATATCCTAGTAGTGGATTTAGCTAATCATAATTGGTGTAGATCAAGAATTATGATATAGAATAACATAGTTTAGCACTTACACAAAGGAATTGACGAACAATAAATCCAACTCTTCGATAGAAACAAAAATATGAATTAAGAACACAAAAATTATTTTTCTCTCTCTAAAATTGCTATAAACAATAAATTAATACAAACTCTATAGAAACATTTATAAACAATAACCTAAAAACCTATTTATAATGTCTAAAATACAAAACACAATAAAAATAGGAAAGTTGTGTCGACATACTCCACGGGCAAGTTCACCACTCGTACTGTGTTCCACGGCTCGTGTGTCGGGGTTTTGTGGACTTCAACTTCAACCTAGTGTTTTCTTCTACAAGACCCATCTATGGACCGTATAAGATTCTATGGCCCGTGAAGGATTTTGTCTTATGGACTTTCAACACTTCCCCACTTTCTGATCCTCAGGGCACGACATCAACTCTATGACTTATGGTTTGTTTTATGACTCATCTGCATACCCATAAAGTCTTATTCAGAAAATCATCCTTCATTGGAAATTGCTATGAAACTATGTCTACGGTCCATGAATTATTTCACGATCTGTAAAGGGTTCCTTGGATCATCAAAAATTTCTATATCAACATTCTTTTCCCAAAAACCATTCCAACCCTATAATCCTTGAAATAAACATAAAAACACATCAAATCTACTAACATCGCTTTGAGAACACACAAAATTCAAAGGTTTAAGCATCAAAAGTATTGTATTTTTGCAGCACATCAACACCCTTAACTTAAAATTATTGCTTGTCCTCAATCGACGAACTCGATCTATATAAGCAACATAGAGACATACATACCTTAACTTAATGGCACAAATTTAATCAAACTCAAGAACAAATACCCCCACCGCTTTCAAATACATATCAGGTAACTATCAAGCAGACTAGTGCAAATTAATATACTTAATAGTTCAACTAAGACATGTTATTCAATCATAAATGAGCAACAGTCACTGACGTAGGTATCAACAATACAATGCAAGTGCCCTCATGAAAAAAAAGTCTCATTTCCACTGAGGATGATGTTTTTCAGATCTAATGCTTGGGACGATACTACACTACTCACTCTCATAAAAGATATTCAAATACTGCGACCAATATCATATGCTTGCCCCTACACTTATGACTAATACTTTCGACTAGTTTGACTATGATCACTTTATAATTTTCTTGGCTTATAACTTAGGTCCAGGGGATTTAGTGTGATATTTTAAGAATATAGTAACTAATGACCCTCCTTTACACTGCATTTTCGATACTTTTTCCCTTCCAACCTATCCTTTTTCTCACTCACCCTTTTTCTCCCCTTTTTAAAGCCTTTTTGGGTGTCTTATTCCCAAAATTTGCACAATGCCTTTATTTTTCAATGTCCATTTCTTTTTAGCACACTGATCAGACACTTGTTCCCATTATTCTTTTACCCTTTTTTAAAAACATTTTCTTCTCTTTTTCTGTATCACTAGTTTCTCCCTCACATTATGAGTTTCCTCACCTAGACACCCTCAACTTAGGCTTTTGGCCTGAGTTGGGGTGCACAATATCCATCCTCGAAACCAGGGCCACTTTTGGCAGCCACCCTCGACTAAGTCTTTTTGCTTCAGTTGAGGTGCACAATGTTCAAGGAAGGATCAGGGCCAATTTTAGGATTTATCTTTCATCAAGGGTAGATTACTTAGGTATTTACAAAGAAGGCAGTTTATGCAAGGATCAAAGAGTGGGATCAAGGGATAAAATACTTATTTTTGCACTATTAACAACAATGGCCTAAGATCCTTTCCAAACCACTAACCTATGGTCTGAGCCAGAGTAATAGGGCAAGTTCTAAATTAAAATAGTATAGGAATCATGCAATTTAAGATCACTTACCCATGACACTGTGCACATGTCAACAAAGACTCTTAGATCATGCTTTTTTATCACAATTATGCCAAACTTATCAAAATAAGTATTGTCAAACAATCAATATGCATGGTTGCTATCAAGAATAACTGATAAAAAAAATTCGTCGGTATCATTTATCAAAAAAAACAAACATATTCCATAGATATCAGTAATGTATGCTACTAATACAACCTAACACATCCTAACCATGTCAGTTCAACAGAAAGTAAAGATACACAGGAAAAAAGAACACAAGCAAGAAAACCCTTTGGAATTAAAAATTGGGATGGTTATAGGCCAAGGTTACTCAGACTTCAGTGAGGCCTATAACTACCAACACCACATTGAAAAATATGTGCATTTTCCCTAACGCACAAAGAAAATAAAAATAAAGAACAGGGGTCAAACGAAACATACCTGGGCTCTTAAGCGTCTCTCTCTATCTTTAGTTTTCTCCCAAGTAGCACCTGATTTATTGGCGCAGCATGACTTTTCCCAATTGATTACTTAGACTTCATTAAGTGACCATGTCTCCATTGTATTAATCTCTTCCACATTACCAAGATATAGTTTGACACTTTGACCATTATGTTTGAACGTTTCACCATTTCTTTTCTCCAGCTCGATTGCCCCATGGTCAAAGACGTGTGCCATTCTAAAAGGCCCCAACCACCTAGATTTGAGTTTTCCAGGGAATAACCTCAACCTAGAATTATATAGCAATACCACATCTTCTGACGCAAACTGCCAATTTTTTATTCGGTAATCATGTTGTAGTTTCATCCTCTACTTGTACAAGCTTGAACTCTCATACGCCTTTAGGTGGAATTCATCTAGCTCGTTTAATTGGTTCAACCTTGAGGTCACCGCATCAGTCCATTCTAGATTCACCTTTTTGAGTGCCTACAATTCTTTGGGTTCAAGCTCCATCAACAAATGACAAGCTTTACCATAATCAAGTTGATAGGGAGACATACCTATGGGAGTTTTGAATGCAGTCTGGTATGCCCATAATGCATCATTAAGGTTTAGGGACTAATCGGTCCAATTTACATTCACAATTTTGGACAAAATCTATTTTATCTCCCTATGTGACACTTTCACTTGCCCACTTGTCTGAGGATGGTAAGGGTTTCCACTGTATTCTTTGCCCCATATTTTTCTAGCAGGTCTTTGAACAAAATATTGAAGAAATAAGAACCTCCATCGCTGATAATCGCCCAAGGGGTACCAAATCTTGTGAAGATGTTCCTCTTTAGGATTGTTGTGACACTTTTACCTTAATTATTGGAAAGCGCCACTTCTTCCACCCACTTTGATACATAATCCACAACCAATAAGATGTACTTGTTTCCATGCGAGCTAATGAATGGCCCATGAAGTCTATCCCCCATACGTTAAATAATTTGATCAACATAATGGGGTTTAGAGGGAGCTCGTGTTTGAGGGAAACACCACCTTCTCTTTGGCATCTATCACAAGCTTTGTCATAGTTGTGGGCATCTTGGTGGATGGTTGGCCAATAATAGCCACACTTTAAGATCTTATGTGTTATTTTAGCTCTATATGATGCCAACCGACTAGAGATGAATGGTACTCCTCTAGGATGCTCATCATTGCAATTTTAGGAACACAACTACAAATAATCCCATTTTCACATACCCAGAACAATTATGGATCAGCTTAAAAGAAATTTCTCATATAAGACATAAACTTGTGGTGCTGGTGAGAAGTTAGATTTGGTGATACAATATCACTCACCAAATAGTTTGCAAAATTTTCAAACTAGGGTATCAAGTCATGTGATGTTGCTAACACTTTTTCTTCCGGGAAGGAATCATCAATCTCGACCCCATCATCAAACATTACCATGGCCTCATCTTCTAATCTAGATAGATGGTCTATAACTTGGTTTTTTGTCGATCACCTCAACATCAAACTCTTGGAGAAGGAGTATCCATCAAATTAATCTTGGTTTTGCATCCTTCTATAACATCAAGTACCGTAATGTAGAGTGGTATATATGTATGATGACTTTGGTCCCTAAAAGACATGATCTAAACTTTTCAAATGCAAAGATCACTACAAGTAACTCCTACCTCGTGATAGTGTAATTCTTATATGCTGTATTAAGAGCTTTGCTGGCATAATATATGGGATGTAAGATCTTCTCTCTATTCTGGCCCAGAACCAACCAAGTGAAACCCCGCTTGCATCACACATGATCTCGAATGGCTTTTACTAGTTTAGAGCATTGATAATAGGAGATGATATCAACTTCTATTTTAACCCTTTAAACGCTCTATGGTATGCATCATCAAACACAAACTTGGTCTCTTTTTCAGGCAATTTGCACAAAAGGGTGTGCAATCTTTGAGAAGTTCCTAATGAAACGTTGATAGAACCCCTTGATCTAAGTATCAAGTATTTCATGTCTCCATGCTACAACACTACATTCTGGATGAATGTCATGTGATATTGCTTGATTTGGTAGAGTTGGGTCTGGATTTAACTTATGAGGAAGAGCCAGTGGCAAGTCTAGACAAACAACTTCAGAAGTTCAGAACCAAGGAGATAGGTTTTGTAACAACCCAAAAATTTTTGAAATCTACATATGATTGGCATTATATTATGTACTACAATCCATGGTAGATATTTGGTGGCCACGGGTTGAGTTTAAGTGGCCGAATGCAAATTGGGCTAGTTGGTGGCCTAGAGGGACAGTTTCGGCA
>JBCEWC010010600.1:0-17483 GCA_038996855.1 Solanum aculeatissimum | reverse complement strand
TACGTTTGACTTGTATGTTGGATATTTGGCTATGTAATATGATGCTATTTCGCTTGATTTATGATCATGTCCTCTTGCTATGATATTGTCTTGAAGGTTGAGTATGGCGAATGACTATGTGCTAAGTGTATGCATGCTTGTCCCATCCCCGATATTCTCCCCATAGCTTGAGTCCCAAGTCCCCAATTCCTTAGAACTTACTTGCTATGTGTTTAGCTTCCGCGTTCCCGAACCGATGATGTGTGTAATGATGCCTGATGGATTGATCGAGGGTCTTCGGGTCCTCTTTTGCCATGTCACATCTAGGCCCCCTATCCGGGTCGTGACACCATCCCACGGACCGTCTAATAACTCGTATTCTATTTTCTTGAAAACCCTAAATTTTCTTCATGTATGGCTCCCACTCACGAAGCCATCTACGGGCCATAAGGTATCTTATGGGCCATCAGTTGGTCCAAGGGCTACCCCACACTTAGAAACGTTTCTCCTTCCTAAAGTCCCAAGATATATAGGGCCTTATAAGGTGGTGATAAGAATGGGTAATGTAGAATATGAGTTGGATCTACCCCATGAGATGCATTTGATTCATCTGATTTCCATCTATCGATGTTGAGTAAATTCATAGGTGATCCAAGCTCCATAGTTCGTTTGCATGATGTAAACATTGAAGAGGATTTGAGTTATAAGGAAGTACCAGTTGAAATCCTTGACCGACAAGTGAAGAAGCTAAGGAACAAAGAAGTTGCATCCATCAAAGTAGTTTGGAGAAATCAACAAGTTAAGGGTGCTACATGGGAAGCGGAAGCGAATATGATAAAGTGTTACCCGTATCTATTCCACTCTACTCAAGCCTAAGGTACTATGAAATTCTTCCAAAAGCCTCTAAATCCATGCATTTTAGTTTTCATGATGTATGCGCTTATTTTGATATTTATGGACTACTTTAAGATGTTTTAAGTTGAGATAGTGAAAATTTCATGTAATGATTTTTAACTTGCATTTTCATATGCATACTGGGTTTATAGCTGCAAGTTTACTCCTTAGAGCCTGCCTTTAAGCACATTCAGGGACGAATGTTTCCATAGGAGAGATATTGTCACAACCCCCAATTTAAGAGCCTCCAGTGCAAAAACATTGCCCTGAAAAGTGACCTGGGGTCTGGTTAATGGGACCACTTACAACCCATAGGTTATCATACGACCCGTAGGTTCGGTTCGGCTCAATATTCCTTTCTTGGCGAACCGGATCACACCTTTCATCAGAGATACCTTCAACTAGACCCAGTCACCAACTTAAAACTCTCATATTGGAATATGACTTTTGGCGACTTTGGATTGTTTACAATTTCTCCATAGCATTCATCACCAAGTCTGGTCCTATTAATTCAACCTCACCCACTTCAAAACACCCGATGGATGATCTACACCGTCTACCATACAACGTTTCAAATGGTGCCATCCCAATACTTGCATGAAAGCTATTGTTGTAGGCAAATTCAATAAGTGGCAAATGCTCATCCCAATTCCCCTTAAACTCCAAGAGACAAGCCCTCAATATATCTTTCAATGTCTGAATAGTCCTTTCGGCTTGTTCGTCAGTTTGGGGATGAAAAGCAGTACTCAACTTCACCCTAGTGTCAAGTCCCTTTTGAAAAGAGCTCCAAAAGTGAAAAGTGAATTGAATACCATAATCCAATATGATGGATAATGGAATCCTATGCAACCTTACGAACTCTCAAATATACAGGCCGGTATAATCCTCGGCACGGAATATAGTCTTAAGTGGTAAGAAATGAGTCGACTTTGTCATACGGTCCACTATCATCCATTTGTAGTTAAAATTCTTCTTGGTCTTCGGCAACCCAAATACAAAGTCCATGTTGATTTCTTTCCACTTCCAAGTAGGAATATAAATGTCATGAGCTAGGCCACCTGCCTTTTATGTTCAACTTTGAGTTGTTGACAATTAGCACACTTACACAAGAATTAGAAAATGTCCCACTTCATCCCATTCTACCAATAAATCTCCCTCGAGTCTCTATACATCTTTGTAGTGCCGGGGTGGATGGAATATGAAGAGTTATGACCTTCTTGCATGACCAACTTTTTCAACCCACCATTATTAGTCACAAATAATCTCCCTTGATATCGGAGCGCACCATCTCCCCTTGTGAGAAGACTTTTACCTTTCCAACTTTCACTAAGGTTTTCAACTCAACCGATGTGGGGTCAGGGTCTTGCTTGGCCATAACCTCATCAACCAAAGAAGATGCGGACCCATGTAGAACCATTGCACCACCATTTCTGGTCTCACTCAACTTCACTCCTAATCTAGCCAGTCTAAGAACATCTTTAGCCAACTCCCTTTTTCCATCATCTTCAATGTGAGACACACTTCCCATGGAAACTTTGTTGATGATCGACTACATCATTGGATTTTTCGGGATGATATTTCACACTCATGTCATAGTCCTTGAGTAACTCCAACCATATATTTTTCTCAAATTTAGATCCCTCTAGGTGAATACATGTTGGAGACTCTTGTGGTTGGTGAACACATCCACATGAACTCTATATAAGTAATGTCGCCAAATCTTCAAGGCAAACACCCCCACTGCAAGCTCATGATTATGAGTTGAGTAATTCTTCTCATGTACTTTTAACTGCCTTAAAGTATACACAATAAGCTTGCCATTCTGCATTAGCACACAACCCAACACAATCCTAGATGTATCACAATACACGATGAACCCATCATTACATTCTGATAATGTCAAAATTGGCGCCGAAGTCAATGGATCCTTTAAAGTTTAGAAGATTCTCTCGCACTCGTCTATCCACACGAACTCAACTTTCTTTTGAGTCATCTTGGTAAGAGGGATAAAATAGTGTAGAAGTCCTATACAAACCTTTTGTAATAACCGGCTAGGCCCAAGAAACACCTTATGTCAGTAGGAGTCCATGGCCTTGGCCAATTTCTCACTACCTCAGTCTTCTTAGGATCAACCTTTATACCATCACGGGACACAACATGCCCACGAAAGGTAACCTCATCTAGAAAAAACTTGAATTTATCAAACTTTGCATAAAGCTTCAGTTTCGTCAGGGTTTGAAACACTACCCTCAAGCGTTCCATGGGTTCTTGCTTACCTCGAGAGTAGATATGGATGTCATCAATACGATAAACATATCAAGGTACTGCCTGAACAACCTATTCATGAGGTCTATAAAGATCAGCAGAGCATTAGTGAGGCCAATTGACATCACCACGAACTCAAAATGGCCATACCTAGTCCATAATGTCGTCTCAGGAATGTCACTTTCCTTCACCCTCAGTTGGTGATACCCAGACCTTAAATCAATTTTGGAGAAGTATGTAGCCCTTTGAAACTGATGAAACAAATCATCTATTCTTAGAAGGAGATACTTGTTCTTGATAGTGACCTTATTAAGTTGTCAGTAATCAATACACATACAAAATAACCCATCAGGGGAGCCATTCTATATGGAAGGATTGAGATAGGTTGAGTTTTAGGCAAGAGATTTACGCCAAAGTCTATTTCCCTTTTGGGAGGAACACCCAGTGACTTATTCGAAAAGACATCAGGGAACTCATTTACCACAAGGACCAACTCAAGATAAGGAACTTTAGAGGAACATCATTAACCGTCACTAAGTGGTAGACACACCCTTTAGAAATCATTTTTTGTGATTTAAGAAGGGAAATGAATCGACCCCTACACGAAGAGTTACTACTCTCCCATTCAAGAATTGGCTCATTGGGGAACTGGAATTTGATCCTACGAGTTCTATAGTTGATGGAAGCATAAGAAGAATGCAACCAATCTATCCCAGAATCACATCAAAATCCACCATAGATATCTCAACTAAGTCACATGGAATTTCTTTATGCGAGCTATAAATAGGAAAACTCTTATAGAAACTTCGAGATATGATGGACTCACATACAGGGTTACTCACCTCATATGGTTCATGGAGAACTTTAGGACATGCATGAAACTTACAAGCAATGAATGGGGTTATAAAAGATAAATTTTCTCTGAGATCTAAAAGTGCATATGCATCATAATAAAACACTCTTAACATACCAGTGACCACATCTGGGGCTTCTTCGACCTCTTGTCAATCGTGAAGGGCATAAAAATGGTTGGCCCTAGGGGAAAATTGAGATTGACCCCTCTGTCCTTGGGGAATTACACCTCCACTCCTACAATCCTTGGAAAAATGGTCAGGTTTCCCACAGGTGAAGCAAGCACTGGATTGGGCTAAGCATTTCCCCTTGTGGGGTCTTCCACACTTAGAGCAAGTAGGACTTTGGGTCTTTGGAGCAACCTCTTTGTTCTTGTCCACCCTGGGAGATGTGTTGGAAGATCCTTGACCACTTTGCTTTTGCCCATCTTGAAACTTATGTCAACCACTCCCACCATTAACTCGAGCCCTCTTGGACTCCCTCACCCTCTCCCAAAGCTTCTCATCTTCAATTTGCTCGGCATATGTCATAAGGTAGGAGATGTCCATCTTCTTTACCAACATAGCCATCTTGCATTCCTCAGAGACCAATTTGGAGACATCAGAGATAAATTTGCTCATTCGAGCCCTTGGATCGACCACCATAAATAGAGCATACTTTGATAGCTTTGTAACTTTGAGGGCATACTCCTTTACACTCACTGTTCCTTTGCCTCAAGTTGATAAATTCTTGGACCTTCGCCTCCTAAATGTCAATGGTAAAAAACCAATCCAGGAAGGCACATTTGAATTCCACCCAACCAATAGGACCTGCTCCTTGGCCTCTCTCGTTGGCTCATTGCTCAAATAATATCTTGGACACACTCTTGAGTTGGTAAGCCACAAACTCGACTTTCTCTTTTGACTGTATTTTCATCACTGTCACCAATCGATAGGCCTTCTTGATGAAGTCAATAGGGTCTTCATCCATCTTTGACCCATGGAATTCTGACGGGCTCGTCTGCATGAAGTTACGGACTCTTGTAGATGGAGTAGGCACTCAAGGAGGGTTGGCTACCTCTCTATTAGTTTGGTTAGCCAAATCTTGGTCCAACAGGGTAAATGTGGCTCAAAACTCCACATAAGACACTCCATCGTCCTGTTAGAGTGGACGGACTTGTTGTTCTAGAGTGCCTTGTTGATGTGAGCTCTTCACGGTGGCATGATCTAGAAACAAGTAAAACCCATTGTTACTAAGTGGAAATGCTTATTCAACTCTAGGACACAACATGAATAAGAAAGAAGGGAATACTTTCCTAAACCGTCTCATAGCCTCTTACTCAAGATTGTGGCGTGCTTCACAACCTTGAATGAGACTCTATGCCACGGGGTATGTATGGACATCTGAGGAATATTTCAAAATCCTCGTGCTCTGATACCAAGTGTGTAACAACCTGACCTAGGGGCCTAGTCATCACACAATGAATGAGATACCCAAAGGCACCTTACCCAATCCATCTCAAGCATCTTAAGCATTCATAGGTAATGAATTAACAACATTAGCAGAAAACATAAGGGAAAGGGGCTATGGGCCATTTACAATGAAGCAACATTTAAAAAGTAGTGAAATAAGAAAACATTATTGTGTCCATAAGCATACAAACTAATACTTAACGGACAGAAATGTTATGGTCAGTTTCCATCAAATAGAAAGAAATCCATAAATAGGCAACATAGAATGTTAAAGCCTCAGAGGGGACATAAATACATTGTGTAAAATAAATACAAGAGAGAGTGGAAAATAAGTAGTCCCGAACTAAGGGCTCACCACAATAACTAACTATTCTTAAACACCAACTACTAGCCACGAGTCGGTGGAGGAGTGTCTTTCCCTACATGGTTAAATCATGCAGATAAAATATGCATTAGTACTTTTGGAATGTTCTAAGTATGCGAGATGCAATGCATAAAATTGTAATTCCATCATTCATAAATGCAACATATACATATTAAATTAAAATCAATTTAAAATCATGCATGGAATAAGGACACAGCTCAATATTAAAGATGATAAATGCATGAGAGAACATAAATGGTAAGATCACATCATAGAATGATTTACTTATTAGAATAGACTTTAACGAAAAATAAGACCATATGAGCTACTATATGGAATCCAATGAACTCCTTCTATTGGGAAAAGGTCAATGCACTCTTTCCATTGAGAGTAGGGGAATCTACTTGCCATGGTAGATATCTGATATTGCTCAAACTATACCTCCACTTAGAGGATAAGCGGTCATTGTCAAAATATATAACCTAACCAAGGTTAGGATCGATCCCACAAGGAATATGGTTAGACCCAAAGTAATTACAAGCAATTTGAGTAGAATTAACCTACTTATCTCCCAAAGGGGGGATTTTATAATTTCTGTAAGTAAACCTGAACTAGAAGCAAGTATTGTAAAATTAGAAGGAGAAGTAACTGGTATTTTATTCTGCATGAATTCCTAATGCAGTATCACCAGATAATCATAATCTTTTCTAGTGTGTAGCATGTAGAACAGTAAATTAAGTTTACAAAACCATTTGATCCAAGAGAGAGGTAAATTTCACTACGTGATTTGATCTATCCCCGCAGTGTGACATTACTAACCCTTACCTTTTGTTCCTGTGCAACCTCCCCTCGATCTAGTTTGGTTGATTAGACAAGAGGGATCATATAGAATCCTGTTAACTACACCCTTTTCCCATTCTTTACAACCTTGATCCATTCGATAAGAATTAGGACAAGTTCTAATGTTGGCCACCATTAAGAAGCATTCACATTGAAGGGAATAATTAATACATGCATGCTATTTTCCAAGAACTACGGATTATCCAGTTATACCTTGTTAGTTCTTCATGGTTCCCACAACCCTAGTTGTGGATTTAGCTATCCATGAACATTGTAGATGAAGAAATCATGTTAAAGAATAGCATAATTAAACACGTAAAATGATGAATTTAAGAATAAGAAATCCAAATTCTCCACAAGAAATCACAATGTAATAATCACAAAATATGAGTTCTCAAAGTGTTTCTCTCTTCTCTCGTGTGTCTCTCTACTATTTTTCTATGTCTAGTACGTCCTCTCTTCTAAAAAAAACCTAAAAACCTATTTATAATAACTGAAATACAAATCTAAAATGAAATAGGAATACTAGATTTGGCAGCTTCTATGGACTGGGTTACGGGCTTTATAAAGAACCACAGCCCATAACTGGGATTCGTACTTTGCATCTTCAAAAACTGACTTCAAATTCATGAGACCTTCTTAAGGGTTATCCTTTGACTTAAGGCCTGTGGAGGGTTTCGTCTGATAGCTTCTCAAAAAATCATAAAAATCTGATCCTCTAGGAATGACAATAATCCATGACTCATTAGAAATTCTACGACTCATCTGACTGTCCATGGATGCAACTTCCGAAAGTTGTCCCTTCATAGGATCTCACTCATAAAATCAACCTATGGCTCATGGAATGAACCACAGCCTATAGAGTTATTCATAAATCACCAAAAACTACAAGTCTGCAACACTTTGTCCAAAATCATACTGAATCTTGTAATCATTCAAAATAAACATAAAAACACATCAAACCCACTAACATCGCTTTGAGAACACACAAAATTCTAAGTTTTAAGTAGCAAAAGTATTGTATTTTGGAAGCACATCAACACCCTCAATTTAAAATTTTTGTTTATCCTTAAGCAACAGACTCAATATACATAAGCAGTATAGCAACACACAAACCTCAATCTAATGACATACATCATCTCAAAATCAATCTCAGATACCCAAACTAACATATTAGTGCATATCAGATAGTCATCAAACAAACAAATGCAAATCAATACATATATGATAGTGCAACTATGACAAACAAGTAACCACAGATAAGCAACATTCACTAAAATAGCCTAGAATCAACAGTGTACTCAAGTGCCCTTGTAAAAAGAAGTCACATATCTCATTCATGATAGTATTTTCAAATTCAATGCTTGGGACTAACAAAATCACTCACACTCACAACAGATATTTGAACACCGTGCTTACTACCATATGCTTGCCCCTATACTAATGACCACAACCTTTAACTACTTGGACTAGGATCACTCTAGGACTTTCTAGGCTTGTAATGTATGCTCAAGGGGCTTTGGTAGGATGTTTTAGGAACATAGTGACTAATGGCGCTCCTTGACACTACGTTATTCTACACTTTTCCCTACCAACACTATGTTTTTCAACTCATTCTTCCCTGTTCCTATTTCAAACTTTTCTGGGTGCCTCACTCAAACTTCTAAGCTCATTGCCTTTTGTTTTTCACATTCTTTTTCTTTTAGCTCATTATTTTGGCATTTTTTCATTTTTGTTGCACCCTAAGCACATTTTCCTTTCTTTTCATGTATCACTAGCTTTCACCCCGTTTAGTGTGATTTTTCTTACACCAACCACCCTCAACTTACACTTTTGGCCTGAGTTGAGGTGCACAATAGAAAACCTATGAACCAGGGCCACTTTTGGTATCCACCTTCGCCTTAGGATTTTAACCTGAGTCAAGGTAAACAATATTCAAGGAAGGACCAGGGCCAAATTCAGGATTTCAAAAAGGCTTGGTTACTTAGGTGTTTACAAAGAAAAAGGTACATGTAAAGCTTAAATATTAGGATCAAGGGATACACAATGCATTTTGGTCAGTCATTTAGGCTAAGTGGACTAATATGAACTGTGACCTAAGATTCTTTCCTAACCAATTCACCTATTATCTCAGCCAGAGTAACAAGGCAAGTTCTGAATTAAAACACAACATAAGAATTTTGTAAAGATGCTCACACACACTTGGCATTGATTACACTATCAACATAGACTCTCAAATCTTGCTTTTCATCACAATTAAACCTCAACTTATCAGAACAAGCACTGTCAAGTATCGAATTCACATGGTTGTTATCAAAACTACCTAAAAACAAATTTGAAGGGTATCATTTTTCTACGAACACTAACATATGCCATGAACTTTAGTACAATATGCTACTAATAACACTTACACATCCTAAACTTGTCGGTTCAACAGAAAATAAATGTCTTTAGGGAAAGAACATAGGCAAGAAAACCCTTCAAACTCAAAATTGGGATAGTTATAGATCTTGGATACTCAGACTTTACCGAGGCCTATTACTACCTACACCCTATCGAAAAATATTTGCATTATCCTCACTGCACAAAATATATCAAAATAAGGCATAGGAGTCAAAACAATATACCTAAGCACTGATCTCTAGTGGTGTTTGACCACCCTCAACCTCCCTAGTGGTTTTCTCAACAATAGCAGCATATCCAAAAGGTCCAACACCCCTCACCCGCTTAAGCTCACGAGCTTGTCGGGCCTGCTCATCTGCAATAGAGCCCCACCTAGCAGCCTCATACTGCTACATCTCTGTTAAATCCGCCTCTCGCCTCAATGCATTTGGATCATCATCCTCAAGATAAGGCCTCTTCTCGAGGGAGTGTAGTGGTTTCTCCTTAGGAGAAAATAAATCAACATTCGCATCAGTGGTGTAAGTCAGAGGAAGCACAAGCAGTGTTGATACTGCTTCCCTTATCTCAGTGTGAAGCTGGTGGATCTCCTCCCGAATGGCTATTAAGCCAGAATTCTAGGTTGAACCAAGGCTCTGCTCTATTTGCCTCTCAAACACATCTATGCCACTATGTACCAGTGTAAGCTTCTCCTGAATAGTGGCCACATAGTGCATTTGCATAATCTCGCCATTCTCTGCAATGGCCTAGATAATGAAAGGCCTGATCTATTGTAATAAGTACGTTAACTAAGACTCAGCGTGAACTAGTCGTTGCGCCAGGGTCTAAATAGATGTTGCAGACAAATATACCATGCCTGCGGGGGAAGGCTGTTTGGGCATGACCTCTGGTGTAGGATTAGAAGTAGTAAGGGTCTTCCCTCTCTCTTAGCCTCTATCTGTAGGGACCCTAAGTATCTGGAGCAACAGTAGAAATTGAAGGATTAGATGATGGTGCTGCGAAAAACAACTTTGGTATGAGCACTTGGGGGTGTGGTGCTCGCCAGATTTCCACTGGATTCTCATCAACCTTAATCAGGCCGACATCTAATTTTCTTTGAATGTCAATCACAGTGTCCACCTGGTGAAGAATCTCCACCCACACCGCTATACATAAGCGATAAATCAAACGCGAGAAAGGGGTGGAGGTGGACCTCTTCAGGGCAACCCCATGGATTTGCTCTGCTATACACCAGACCTAATCAATATCATAGCATGCCAAGATGCTGGCAACCAATACTGCATGATCTAGTGTCAAGAGTATTATCAGCATATATCAGTTGGATCCGTAAACTCACTACAGCCCACCAAAACTTCCAAGTAAAGCTGAGTGAAGCCTTCACAATTGTTGATGACATGGAAACCAGTAAAGGTCCTAGCCCATCTTAGCAGTATGATCAGTGATCTATCTCATCAAATTAGCCCTGCAGACCACATCTCTAGTCAATCCCCGGTCCCTAGTATGGCTCAACTTGTAATCATACTCTGTTGTGGAAACTGGAGCCTCATACTGGGGACTAAATAGGAATCGATGAATAGTAGCCTCTGATATGTCATCTAAAACCCCTCGTACCACCGTGTCTTTAATTTGAGGCTTAGCTAGGAATCTCTTCCCTTTCAGGGTCGACTCCATAATAGTGGAAGCATATGAAATATAGAACTCTCAAACCATAGCCAAGGAGTACTTTCGTGATGGGGCTGCCATTCACTCCAACTTGTAATGGGCCATAGTGTCCCAGAGATTTAGGACACAGTCAAGCCCAGTAGTAATCATCCGAGGCTCCTAAAATATGCTATGTGTCTATCAGCCCCACTCATCATTCTGAAGGGCATCCCAGTATATGCATTGCATACCCCACTCATACCACCTACTAGTCAGATCATCTGGATGTGAAGGTGGTGTTGGTGGTGCCGGGGTGGACTCTGTGGCCTGCGAGTTTGACTCTTCTCCTGAGCTGGAGCCATCTCTCTATCCTGATTCTGACCCCTTTTTGGAGGAGGTCATATGAATAAAGTTTCTCTATCTATCACCTTCCTCATCAGACTAGGGAAGATGTGCAACTATGGCTAGAGTGCGGTCTGACACTGTGTGTCTAGTAGCCACTCGAATCTATCATGGCTCGACGCCCTCGTCTGGATGTACGCCAAGCTCCTCTACAATCCAGTAGCCTCAGACTTAGTCACCTCATCTTGCAGTCAGTCCCGCATGGCCCATATCTCATCTCTCTTAGGTGTAGGAGCCATAATACCTGAAATCATATCATCACACAAACCCATAAGTTTAGAAAGTACAAGAAACCAAAGAAAGATGTTTGCAAAAATGAGTGATAGAAGTGTTAATGTTTGATATTATTTTGATTGATGACTTTACAGGAAACATAAAAAAAGGAACAAGTTCAAAAAGGGTCGAAATCAATGGAAGATTTCATGCTGGAGCAATACTATCAAGAAGATCCAGGAAGGGCCGAAATCAGTGAAAAATTTAAATCAAGAAGATCTAGAAAATCAATTAAGTGTGCCTAATTTGGAAAAAAGTATAGTAGTTTGGGTTTTCTAAGTCCATCAATCAGGTTCTATTACCCAATTTATGATCAACTACAAGGAATGTCAATTATAATCAGCATCGAAGTAACACTTTACACACTAAACATATTTTCACCAAATCACCCAACACCCCACATGCATAAATTATAGAACTACCCCATCAAATATCAACTCCACATTCATATAACATTCCGACCACTATTGGACAACTAATTTTTATGCTATCATTTGAAACATGCATACTCACATGCCAAACTTTCAAATAATTAGTTCAATTTACTTCCAATGACCAGTGAATACGTAATAGAAAATGGGGGCATATAAACAATTAGTTTCAATTTTGGCAGATGCATGGTTCAATTTCATAGGTTATTACAAAATTAGTTTCAATCATGTATTACTTCCCATGAATGGACAATAACAATTAGTAGCACCGAAATCCCTGAATTCCATAACCAACAATAAGTTAACCTATTGACACAAGTTTCCAGTAAACTATGTAAAGTAAAGTGAAGAACCTGCCAGAATTGATAAAAAACTGAGCAAATACAAGAGGTAGCTGAGACAAATGAAACCCTAGGTGGCCAGAGAGTAGCTGAAAGTTAGCAGAAAAATATCGAGGTGGTTGGGACAGTGGTCCGAGACTTGGGAGATAAGGAAGGGTTTGGGTATTTTGGGAAATATTTGCAAGAATAAGGGGTAAATTAATTTACCCCTTTTTTAAATCTTTGACAAGGTCGGATTAAAATTAGGTGCAGGTCCTAAGAAAGCCCGACTACGGGCCGCAAGAGATTCTACAACCCATAGGCCATGTCTCGTAGTTGACCTGAACCCTAGTTTGGGAAAGTGACATCATAGATCCACCTATGAGTCGTACATAGATATATGGCTCACAAGTTGGGTCTTAGGAGCCCCCAACACGAAGCGATCTTTAGAAATCTTACTTGGGGTCCATGAGCCCTATTCACGACCCGTAGGTTTATCTATGGACCATAAAGTTGGCTCTGGATTGGAGTGCACAAAACATTCCTTACTGGAAGTGTTCTACGAGTTAGTGTACGATTCGTGGTGTGAATCACGACTCGTAGAACTGGTCGTAAAATCAACTTCTCTAACTTTTTAACACTAGTTTGTTGACTTATCCTTCCTCCTTCATGTTCTTCATAGAAAAAATGATTACCCTGTCTTGGATTGCAGAAAAATAAAATAGAAAAATAAAACAAAAACACAAATATACATCAAATATCTTGGGTTGCCTCCCAAGTAGCACCTGATTTATTGTCGCAGCACAACTTGGACAACTTGGTTACTCAGACTTCACCAAGTTGCCAAACTTCCATCTTCAGATCATTGGGCCTCTCATGGACTGGTAGATATTAAAGACGACTTATTCATCATTCAATAAAAACATGAGTTGGCCTGATTCCATGTCCACCTATCACGACCCGAGAGTAGGGCCTAGATGTGATATGGAAAAGGAGAACCCGAGAGTCCTCAATCAAGCCATCATAGCATCATCACACACATCACGGTTCGGAAGCGCGTACAATAAATAAATAGCAAGTAAGTCTAAGGGATTCTGGGGCTTTGAACTCAAGCAATGGGGATATTTCCGGGAATGGGATAAGCATGAATCACATAGCACATAGTATTTACGTTCTAAGGGGCGGGTAAGTATGACTCAAGCTATGGGGGCAAGCAGGGTTAGGGACTTTCCACATGAGCAGATTCCCAAGCCAATCATATCATAATAGCATAACATAAGATACCACCACTTAACATAGATAGCCATATCATTACAAGTATCACATAGCATAATGTTCAATAGAGTCGATATGTCCAACAATGCCTTTACATAAGATAAGACGGGGCCTCGACATATTTTGGGCTCACCCTCAAGTCATAAAGTAAAGGAACATAAAGTAAGGACAAAGGTAGATGAAAGTGGGTGTTTCCCTTGGAGTATAAGGCTCACCACAAGCAATGACTTCAAGAATCTCGATTAGCCGTCTAGCGGAGGATGAAAGTCACCTTTGGTACCTACATAGTTAGAGCAAGTAGAAAAAGAGTATGGGTTAACACATAATAATGCACTAAGTATGCGGGCATGCAATGCATGTGAATATGAGCCTACAACCAACTATATGGCAAGGGCATATACATAGAAGGAGAATATAGGAAAGGATAGTATACCAAGATGCCATGAAATTCATGATGCATTAAATGTCGTAATACTTATAGTATAGGGGATGTCACCATAACCGATATCCAAACTCATGTGAGCTACAACATGAACTTTCCCGAAGAGGCCTCCCATCGGATGAGAGAATATTGCTTGCCAAAGGTAATCTAAACTACACCTTACGACCCGGTCATTTTGGTGTGATGGCCACCTTCCTTACGACCCGGTCATTTTGGAAAGATTTACATAACATGTCATATCATATCATATTATAGTATACCTTACGGGCCTCCCATTTTGGTAGCATAACCTATGTTGACACATAGTTGAGGGAAAAGAGTGGGACCCTTAGGGATAGCCCACTCACTACTCTAATCCAACTCGGTGCTAAGTTGTCATCCCACAAGAATACGTATACATATACATTCCTTTAAAATAGAACAGAAATACTTGACATCATAATCATGCATAATTAGGCTTCAAGGCCATATCACTTGCTTTACTATCATGCATACGTGACTAAAAAGTCAAATATTTTTCATAGTCTATTGGTGTCATGCATAATTAGGCTTGTCATATCACTTGCTTTACGGTCATTTTGGAAGGATTTACATAACATGTCATATCACTTGCTTTAATATCATGCATAATTAGGCTTCAAGGTCAAACGTCATGTATAAGAGTAGATCCTTACTTGTCATATCATATCATATTGGTGTAAACACCCATGGTTGCTCAAAGAGTCATATCATAGACATTATGTGATAACATTCTTGTCATAACCCATACTTGTTCAAAATCATAGTCATAAACATATTTGGGACTAGGCCCATATCATATCCTTCTTGAAATCCATGTTCATGCATGCAAATGCCATGAGTGATAATGAGAATAGCATGGGTAACTAGAATTTTATAATTTAAATCTAAATCAAGAAGAATCCATAGGAAATTCAAAGTTAAATCAACAATTAAACCTCAATTTAATATTTCACATGCATAAATTAAATAGTAAAGGGACATGTATACTTGTATTATCTTAAATCAAAGTAGTTCATCAATTAGAGGCTTAATTCATCTTGAAATCATTAAATAAGAACAACCCACACTTCAATTGCACTAAATCATTCTTAATTCAAAAGACCCATTTCAAGAAAAATCATAATTCATCAAAAATTTAGAAAAGGATTTTGGGTCTCCATGGTTGAAAGAGAAACCATGAATCAAACCCACATAACTTGACTTTAAAAAGACGATTGAGAAGATTCTGATGAAGACTTGAATTTTTCCCAATTTCAAGCTTGGTCTTCAATGGTGGATGAGAGAAAATTGAGAGAATTTGGGAGATAAATTGAGGGCTTGAATGAATTAAAATGAATTAGGGTTCAATTTAAGGGTTTTAAGAGGCTTTAGAAAGGCTAAAATGGCCCTAGAGATAATTAAAATTACCCATTAACCATTAATGAAATGGAGCAGATATTTGCAATAGTCACTGACGGAAGCATCCACACGCTCTGTGTAGTGGCTCACGGACCATGAGCCCTACCGTGTGGCTTGACTTGGTTCATGCCCTGGATTGAAATATTGGAAGACGCTTTGGATCACTTCACGACAGGACACACTGTCCGTAAAGCTGCACACGGACCGTACACTAGTCCTTGGAGCCTCACTTGGTCCGGAGTCCTGGCCTTGGGTCTCATGAGTCTCTGGACAACTCCATGGAAGCCTTCACGGACCATGAGGTGGTCCGTGGAGCCTTACTTGGTTCTGGACTTAGTCCCTCACCTGGACCACTTTCTGGAACAACCCACAGACGCCCCTCACGGGTCGTGAGCCTTCCCACGGCTCGTGGCCCCTCCCGTAAGGCCCTATCTTAGCCAACTTTATCCCTCCCTTTTGAGAATATTTTAGTCCACGGACAGTTCCACCGAAACAGCCATAACTTCCACATACAAACTATGATTTGAGTGAAACCTATTACGTTGCGAAGATAGCTCGAAGAGCTTCATTTTGATAGGTTAGTCTACACAGTTCATCTCGTACCAAGATATGTGGCTATTCAAAGTCAGTCCTCCTATATGGTTTCATACAAAACTCTCCCAACACGATTCCTTTGAATATGACCACTTACATAGAACTCATGATCATCACTACACAGCCATAACAAGTTCAAAATGGACCTTGATCTACTAGTACAAAGTTCAAAAATTTTTGGGTCGTTACATCATCTCCCCCTTGGGAACATTCATCCTTGAATAAGCTAGACCACAACTTAAGGAAATCAATCAAGAAAGAAACATTTTCATCATAACTTATAATGGAACATGCATCATTTTCAAAGCCATAAAGATTCATGTCAAAACATCATACAAATAATTTTTGTGCTCATGTATGCATGTAATGTCCTAAAACTCAAGAATTTGAAGAATCAGGACCATTAGAAAGGATAGAACCTAGTACCTTAGGCTTGAGTAGATTGGAAAAGATAGGGGTATCGCTCCATCATATCTGCCTCACCTTCCCATGTAGCACCCTCCACTTGTTGGTTCCTCTAAAGCTCCTTAACCGAAGCCACCTCCTTGTTGCGAAGCCGCTTCACTTACCTATCAAAAATTTTAACCTGTACCTCTTCATAAGTCAAATTCTCCTCAACCGTCACACCCTCCAAAGGTTCAATTGTCGTAGGGTCACCAACCAATTTCCTCAACATCGAAACATAGAACACTGGATGAATAGGGTTTATCTCCGGAGGAAAATCCAACCTATAAGCCACATGTCCAACCCGCTCAACAACCTCATATGGTTCGACGTACCGAGGGCTCAACTTGCCCTTTTTGCCAAATCCCATGATGCCTTTCATAAGAGATACCTTCACATAGACCCAATCACCTACATGGAATTTGAGATCCCTCTTCCTAACATCCAAATAGGAATTTTGGAGACTTTGAGCCATCGTCAATCTCTCCCTAATAAATCTCACCCTTTCTATGGCCTCAACCACCAAATCCAAGCCTAACAATGCCGCCTCACCTATCTCAAACTAACCCACCGGGGATGTACATCTTCTACCATACAAAGCTTCGAATGGAGCCATACCAATTCTAGCATGGAAACTATTATTATAGGCAAACTCAAAGAGCGGTAGATGATCATCCGAATTCCCCTTGAACTCCAACACACAAGATCTTAATATATCCTCCAAGGTTTGAATTATCCTCTCGGCTTTTCCATCGGTTTGGGGATGAAAAGTCGTGCTTAATTTGATATTTGTACCAAGTCCCCTTTGAAATGACCACCAAAAGTGAGAAGTGAATTGAGTGCCACGATACGATATAATGGACCTCGGTACACCATGCAACCTCACCAATTCCTGAATATACAATTTAGCATAATCCTCAACACTATAAGTAGTCTTGACCGATAAGAAATGATCTGACTTAGTCATTCGGTCAACAACAACCCATATCAAGTCAAATAGTTTACGAGTACGAGGTAACCCAACTATGAAGTCCATATTCATATCCTCCCACTTCCAAGTCAGAATTTTGATATCTTGGGCTAGGCCACCGGGCCTTTGATGTTCAACTTTCACTTGCTGGAAATTTAGACATTCCGACATAAAATTTGGCTATATCTTTCTTCATGCCATGCCACCAATACAACTCCCTCAAATCT
>JBCEWC010010599.1:0-17483 GCA_038996855.1 Solanum aculeatissimum | reverse complement strand
TAGAATTAGAATTTTAAAATTTATTTAGATATTTAGAAATTAGAATAGGATGTTAATTTGATTTTTGATATGGGCTAGAAGTATTGGGTTTGGGAATTGGGCCTATGGAGTGTGAACTATTCAAATGGACTTAGTAGAAAATTAAGAATTTATTTAATTTAAAAAAAATTATTTAATTCGATTTTTCGGTTAACCAAATTTAATTATTTTAAAACCGAAAACCGAACCGAATTATCAAAATTTGAAAATTTCAAACCAAAACCGAACCGAATAACCGAAACCAAAATTTAAAAAAATTTAGTTAAGTCGGTTTTTTCGGTTTAAACCATATTATGCTCAGCCCTAGGACCAACCTTTTTTCAGTCGGACTAGGGGGGCGGGGGGCAATCACTTTATAGGGAGATTTGAGGGGGGGGGGTGATACGCCCAAACTCACACCTCAAATGAAGTGTAAAGCGGTCGTTGACCAAATATAGAATCCAACAAGAGTTGGGGTCGATCCCACAGGGAATGCGTGAAAATAGAGCTAATAGCGCTTGGTCTCACGTGTAATTACTATTTTCGAAATAACAATGCATAATGAAAATGGGGGTTTTGCGATAGTATTTAAAACTAATTATCACACTTAATCTACTGATTACTCTCTACGATGACTACTGAGATTCAACAATGACTTGCTAGACTAGGTTTGTGGTCCCCATGACACCAATTCCAATATTCAAACTTAGAGCTTCTACGATAGTGATCACGTATACAGAGTAAGCAAATAGTTAACACCTAATTCACCTTCCAGTCCCTCTTAGGTGCATATCATTCCTTACCTTCCAGTCTTAGAACGTTTTACTCATTTTACCTTTGCTTTCCACCCTAGGATACTCTCACCTTCCGGTCTCGAGTACTAAGACTAGGTTAACAACTCCGAATTCTGCCACAAGAATCTTTTCCTAATAACTACCTCTCTCTCGGGCATGTAGTGAATACAGGGTTACCCCAATGCGTCGACTCATCAAGGTTTAGGTTCAATTGAAGACGTCTTATGGTGTAAATAATAATCACTTTAGATATTTGCCCTAAATTTGTCTATCTTCTTTGGTAATCATGGTTCCCACAACCCTAGTTGTGGGTTTAGCCCAACATGCTTGAAGAATTTGAATTTGAACGAGATGAAGAAGTCATGAATTATACTTACGATTGAACAACCAATGAAGTTACAGCTTGCAATTGCAATTCAACGGATCAAAAGTAGCAAATCATCGTAAAAATAGCTTCACAATCAAAATATCTCCAAGTTTTAATGTCCAGCCGTCAACAACTCCTAAAAATGACCTAAAAAAAATATATAAAACCTAGAAATTAATTCAACGCAAAATAGGAAAACTGGGCGTCAGCATGCCCAACGGCAACTACACGGACCGTGTAACTTTGAACGGTCCGTGTAACCTACCGTCTGGCTACACTTGGAGCACACTCCTCGCACGCTTGGGTCGACCATTCTGCCTCACTTGACGAACGATTGTGACGGACCGTGTACCGTCACACGGTCCGTGAAAAGTACTGTGTAATCTGCCTTAGCACTCCGTCTTCGTGCACTCCTTCTCAAGAGTTCTGCCTCATTTAACGACTAGCCAAACAGACCGTGAGAAGCCACACGACCCGTTTAAGGTCCCATATGGTTTCACTTGGTCCAGTTTTCTTCACTGTTTCCGTCCTTACTTTTTGCCTCACCTCACGGTTAGACCAACGGTCCGTGAACAGTATCATGGCCCGTCAAATGCACCGTGTAGTTTTACTTGGAATCGATCTCTTATCCACTTTCAGCCAGACATTCTGCCTTAATCCACGGTCAGCTACACGGCCCGTGAAGGAGTACACCGGCCGTTAAGCCTCTCGTGAAGAGACACTTGGGCAGCTTTCAGCTTGTCTCACCGTTTACAGCACACTGTCACCTCTCACGGCCGACCTTTCGGTCAGTTCAAGCTCACACGGCCTGTGAAGGTGACCGTGTGAGGCTTGAAATGACCTTTTTGAGTCTGTTGCTTCTATTCTACCTGTTTCCCTGCCTCGACTTGATTTTCTGAAAATATCACTAAACAAACCATTAAACACACAAAATTTTCTTGAGAACTTATGAATATTCTAAGTGAAAAGCGTTGTCTGAGTTGCGTTTTCGCAACTCATCAACACCCTCAACTTAAAATCCTTGCTTGTCCTAAAGCAAAGACTAAACCACAAAATACAACACACAAATACAAGACCCTATCAAATGTTATTCAATCATCCCCAAGTTACTTAGATTCACACAGTAGAAGCAACTTTAGTATGTACATGCGCCCCAACAGATTTACACAACTCTGGCTAAACATCATAGTACATCCAGTCTGTCTACTTATACTTAAGAATCACAATGGTTGGCTGGTTTAATAACAAATTCGTGCAAGGATGGTGTCCTCACCACAAAGAAGTCTCACACACTGTATATGTTTGCAAAACAGAGACTAGAATGTAGGCACTCACGCTCATAACAGATTTTCAACTGACACACAAGTATAGACCATAAACTTGCCCTTATTTTCACCACCTCAACTCTCAAACAACCTTTTTAGGATCACTTTAGTACTTTTATGGCTTGTAACGTAGGCTCGGGTTAGGGTGTGGTACATTTAGGATCAATAGTGACTAAATTAGCCCCTCCAAGGCACTACCCAAACATAGCCCTCAATTCTTGTTGTCACATTCTTATTTTCCCCTATCCCCAAATGTTGTTGGAAGCATTGCCACTTTTTTTTTATATATATATATATATATATATATATTCATTGTGGCTCCACTCCCCAGCTTTTTGGTTCTTATTGTTTCTTTTCATCACCATACCCCTTTTTCTCCCTTGTACTCTTCACTTTTCCTACAATAGCCACCCTCAACTTAGGCTTTTTCCCTATGTTGAGGTGCACATTAT
Organism: Solanum aculeatissimum; assembly: GCA_038996855.1. Lineage (NCBI taxonomy): Eukaryota > Viridiplantae > Streptophyta > Magnoliopsida > Solanales > Solanaceae > Solanum > Solanum aculeatissimum. Next base: position 14,527 of record JBCEWC010010599.1, on the reverse strand, counting down.
CTTCTTAACAGGACCAGGGCCAATGAAAGTCACCCTAAACTTAAACGTTAACTTAATTTGAGGTTCACGATGTCCTTGGAGAGACCAGGGCCAAAATAAGGATTTGTATCTAAATAAGGAGGGTGAGTTGGGTGATTACAAAGAAAGGGTTCATTTAGGCTCAATTTTTTGTTCAAAGAGAAAAACTTTCATTTGGTTGGGCAATTTTAGGCTAAGTGGCTCTACACAAAAATGACCTAAGATCCTTTCCTAATCCAGTTGTTCAATTATTTCAGTGGGACTAACAGGGCAAGTTCTAGCTTATAAATGTGTCAATTGAATTCAAACAAATGGACTCACATGCACATGGCACACATCCAATGCTATTTAGCACCAACCAACCAAGTCATTCTCATTCATTTAGAGTCAACTAGACAATGTACGAAAAACTTAGCACAAAATCACACAAGTTAGTTAGGACAAGATGCATGCACACACAATCACTGTGAATATTGGCCATTATCATCATACAAACTCAGGGTTATTGCATATTCTATTAAGGACCTATACTTATGCTAATTCAATAACCTAAACATGTCAGTTCTACTAGATAAACCACCTGAGAGAAAAGAAAAATGGCAAAAAAACTCCCAGGTGACAGGAATATCCTACTCCCACCAAAAAGACAGTGCAATGCCCTCAATGCACATAAAGTCAGAAATATAAGAACAAAGGGGCAAGGACATACCTGGGACGTACTAGGCGTCAGGATGATCAACATGTACTCAGCTCTTTTTCGACTGGAACCTCAGAAAAGTAAGTCTCCTCTACATATATGACCGACATCTCTCTGGGCCGCTTCATAGATGCATAAACATTGAATTTGACCTCTTCTGAGTTCAACCTGAAGGTCAACTCTCCACGTTCTACGTCCACCAATGCTCTATCGGTAACCTAGAATGGTCTCCCAAGGATGATGGGAACCTCAAAGTCAACCTGACAATCAAGAATAACAAAATCTGCACGGAAAATGAACCTACCTACCTTTACCAGCACATCACATAGAATTCCCACGGGCCTCTTAACTGACCTGTCAACCATAAACAGCCGCATTGTCGTGGGTATGGGGGCTCCTAAGCCCAACTACCTGTACACTGCTAGAGACATTAGGTTTATACTAGCACCAAAATCGCAGAGAGCCCGTGCAAAATCAAATGCTCCTATTGTGCACGGAATAGTAACAGCCCCAGGATCCTTCTTTTTCTCAACCAACGATCTTGTAGCAACGACACTACAGTGATGGAGGGTCCCTACTGACTTGGATGTTATAGTCCGCTTCTTGGTTACTAAGTCTTTCATGAACTTAGCATAGCCCGACATCTATTTTAGTGCTTCTACTAAAGGTATATTGACAGACAACTCTTTTAACATTTCTAAAAACTTCTGAAACTTGCCGTTGTCTACCTTCTTCTTCAACCTTTGTGGAAATGGTGGTGGCGGCTTAGGGACAGCTGACAAAGGTGTTGGCTCTGGTTTGTCCAACCCACTTGATTCTTGAACATACTCAGTATCATTGGGAGTCACAACTGCTTCTTCCACTATCTCATTAGACCGGTGAACTTTGGTATTGGCTGCATTACTACTCTTTTGAACTACCCTGTCTCTGACTAGCACTGGTTCGGGAAGTACCTTCCCGCTTCTTGTTGTTACAGCTATGCAGTGACCATCATTTTTGGGGTTCTGGATGGTATCACTAGGAAGGGCCCCAACCTTTCTCTGATTCAGTGAAGCCGATAACTGACCCATTTGCTGCTCCAGCTGCTTAATTGAAGTAGAGTGAGAGTCCACTAATTGATGAATATTTGACATTTCCCTACGCATGTCTCTCACCCCGCACTCAGTCGCTTCCACCTTTTCTAACACTTTAGCCATCATCTCTTCTAGCTTCGAAGAGCCACAACCATTATTTGGGCCCTCTCTATTCATGGGAGGTAAGTATGGTGCTGGTCGATCATTTTTGTAGTTTTCTCTGTTCTGCCAGTTGTCATTATCTCTAGCCACGGGTCAGTCATAATAAGTTTCTTGTCCATAGTTTCAACCTTGATTTTCGGAGTTAACTGTCCGAAAACCCCCCTGACTATTCAACAACTTAGCCTCTTCATCATATTCGTACCCTGCATCATCATACCTGGGTGCCAAGTCTACTGCTTTGACTTTCTCCAAACCTCCACCCAACAACTTCTTTGTCAACAAATCTATCTGAGTTCGCATGTGAGCCATCTCTTAGTCTCGTTCCTCTTTTTCCTTGCATTGTTCAGCACTCATCTCAATAAGGAACCCTGAGCAATCGCTATCTCTCATATACCAGGCTATGTTATTTTTGGCCGCTTGATCTAAGATGTCGATAATATCAAGAAATATTTTGGCTATATACGAACCCCCACAAGCTGCATCAACAATCGGCTTAGTCAATAAGTTGCATGACCGGTAAAAAACCTCCTTTAGATGCCCATCTGTGAGGTTGTGGTTTGGGCATTGCTTAATCTTTTGCCTGAACTGCTCCCAGGTCTCATATAACGCCTCTGTTGGTAACTGCCTGTGCGCTCCAATCTTATCCTTCAGCTTTAGCTTTGCAGACGCTGGGAAAAATATGTCTAGAAATGCCTCCTTCAGTTCACCCCATGTGTGGATAGAATCGTAAGGGAGCTCATTCACCCACTTGGTTGCCTCCCCATACAGAGACAATGGAAATAACCTTAATCTGATAGCCTGCTGATTAACTCTTGAAATTTTGGAAGACTGACAGGTGGAGACAAAATTGATGAGATGCTGGTTGACATCTTCATGTGGTTGTCCCGTAAACAGACCCTTCAACGACAATATCTGCAGCATCGTGCTGGTGTTCGTAAACTTCACCCCAGCGGGCAGTGGCGGCAAGATAATTGCTCCAGTAGCCCCAGCGCCATCTTCTTCATCATATCTTGCTCGTGGCTGCTGGGGGACAGGTGGATGCAGAGGGGGAGGTGGTCTAACTCCAGCGTGATGCTGAGGAGGGACCACCGGTAGAATTCTCTCACCATCAAGATCATGAATACCAATCCCCTCGTGGCCCCTATTCTCGATATTTAGGGCTAACTCATGTCGCCTTTGCGCCTCACGCTCCAGTGCGTTCATTCTTCTAATGGATCTCTGTAGCTCTGGGTCGTAGGCGATTAGCGGTTCACTTTTACTGCGGGTGGCGGGCATGCATTACCTGTCTCCTGCAGTACTAACGAACAAAACAAAAAAAAAAGTAAAATCGGGAAATAGAATTACACTAAAACTAGCACTAATAGACTATATCTTTGCCGTATTCCCCGGCAATGACGCCAAAATTTGATACGCCCAAACTCACATCTCAAATAAGTGTAAAGCGGTCGTTGACCAAATATAGAACCCAACAAGAGTTGGGGTTGATCCCACAGGAAATGCGTGAAAATAGAGCTAATAGCGCTTGGTCTCACGTGTAATTACTATTTCTGAAATAACAATGCATAATGAAAATGGGGGTTTTGCAATAGTATTTAAAACTAATTATCACACTTAATCTACTGATTACTCTCTACGATGACTACTGAGATTCAACAATGACTTGCTAGACTAGGTTTGTGGTCCCCATGACACCAATTCCAATATTCAAACTTAGAGCTTCTACGATAGTGATCACGTATACAAAGTAAGCAAATAGTTAACACCTAATTCACCTTCCAATCCTTCTTAGGTGCATATTGTTCCTTACCTTCCAGTCTTAGAACTTTTTACTCATTTTACCCTTGCTTTCCACCCCAGGATACTCTCACCTTTTGGTCTCGAGTACTTAGACTAGGTTAACAACCCCGAATTTTGCCACAAGAATCTTTTCCTAATAACTACCTCCCTCTCAAGCATGTAGTGAATACAGGTTTACCCTAATGCATCGACTCATCAAGGTTTAGGTTCAATTGAAGACGTCTTATGGTGTATATAATAATCACTTTTGACATTTGCCCTAAATTTGCCTATCTTCTTTGGTAATCACGGTTCTCACAGTCCTAGTTGTGGGTTTAGCCCAGCATGCTTGAAGAATCTGAATTAGAACGAGATGAAGAAGTCATGAATTATACTTACGATTGAAAGACCAATGAAGTTACAGCTTGCAATTGCAATTCAACGGATCAAAAGTAGCAAAGCATCATAAAAATAGCTTCACAATCAAAATATCTCCAAGTTCTAATTTTCAGCAGTAAACAACTCCTAAAAACCACCTAAAAAAGTATATATACGACCTAGAAATTATTCCAACGCGAAATAGGAAAACTGGGCGTCGTCATGTCCAACGGCAACTACATGGACCATGTATCTTTGAACGGTCCATGTAGCCTACCGTCTGACTACACTTGGAGCACACTCCTCCCACACTTGGGTCGACCTTTATGCCTCACTTGACGGACGATTGTGACGGACCGTGTATCGTCACACGGTCTATGGAAAGCACCGTGTAATCTGCCTTAGCACTCCGTCTTCATGCACTCCTTTTCAAGAGTTCTGCCTCATTTAACTACTGGCCAAACGGTCCGTGAGAAGCCACATGACCCGTTTAAGGTCCCGTGTGGTTTCACTTGGTCCCATTTTCTTCACTGTCCCCGTTCTTACTTTCTGCCTCACCTCACGGTTAGACCAACGGTTCGTGAACAATATCACGACCCATCAAATGCACCGTGTAGTTTCACTTGGAATCCGTCTCTTGACCACTTTCAACCAGACGTTTTGCCTCAATCCACAGTCGGATACACGGCCCGTGAAGGAGTACACGGGCCATTAAGCCTCCCGTGAAGGGACACTTGGGCAAGTTTTAGCTTGTCTCACCGTCCGCAGCACACTGTCACCTCTCATGGCCAACCTTACGGTTCGTTCAAGCTCACACGGCCCTTGAAGGTGATCGCGTGAGGCTTGAAATGACCTTTTTGAGTGTGTTGCTTCCGTTCTACCTGTTTCCCTGCCTCAACCCGATTTTCTGAAAATATCACTAAACAAACCATTAAACACACAAAATTTGCTTGAGAACTTGCGAAGATTCTAACTGAAAAGCATTATCTGAGTTGTGTTTTTGCGCCTCATGGGGGGGAGAGAAATTGAAGGAATCTCTTGAGAATATCTCCTAAATTCGAATTAATCCTCATCCTAAACCTCCAACCAGCTATAAATTTGATAAAAATCGACTATTTTCATATGGGCAAAATCACCTCGTCCGTTCGATTGAGGGCAAGGACGGACAAGGGGTTGGGATGGGGACACCTAGAGGAAGGACGAAGGACAAGGCGTCATTTTTTGGTTGTTCGCGTTAGGTCAAAGGTTGGTGGTTTTCTGGTGTACGTTGGTGAGTACTGTTGCTTGTCGTTTTGCGTTGAAGGTTGATGAGACGCATGAAAAAAGAAAATGAAGGAAAGTGGGCGCGTGGGTGGGGGAGTATATATGTTTGTTGGCTGAATTTAAAGGGGTTGGGCTAGGTTTGCAAGAAGGTGGCTGAAATTGTGGTCCAAAAATGGATTAAAATTGTTCTGAAAGTAGGAATTGCAGATGAAAAAATATAATTGAAATTTTAGTCATTTTAAAATCACGATCAGGTCAATTTTGGATTTAAAATATAGTCAAATTAAATTAATTTATTAGATTGGCCACGAGACGTATTAATATAAGTTATTTTAAGAGCGTCTTAAAATTAACAAAGTGAAATAATTAATTTAATTATCAACTAATTAATTTCCAAAATATTTTATAAATTAACTAAGATAATTAACAAAAATAAAATCTTTTGAAATAATTTTTAAAAAATTAAGAAAAAGTATGAACTAAGTATGTAATCAGATATGCATATATATATACACATATACATGTATATATGTGTATATATATAATTTGAAAGTTATATATAAAAAATAATGAAAATATGTATATAATATATATACATACACATATATACGTGTATATATGTGTGTGTGTATATATATATATATATAAATTTAAAAAGTTAAAATATTATCTATAAAAAATAATGAATATATGTATAATATATATATATATTCATTATTTTTTATAGATAATATTTTAACTTTTTAAATTTATATATATATATATATATACATACAAATATATACTTGTATACTTGTGTGTGTGTATATATATAATTTGAAAATCATAGGATTTTCACTAAAAATGACCTAAAAAGTTTCCGAATTTGTCAAAAATATTTATTTCAAATTGTTACAAAATTGAAGAAGCTCGATAATTAATTTATATTCTGGAGGGTAAAATTGGATGTTAACAGAAACTACTTTTTAAAATCCTCAACCACGAGTTAGGTGTCAAGACAGTTGATACATTATGATTCTTATCATGAGCACCACAATCTAGATAGCAAGGTAGTTGATGTATAGTGTGATTGAGGTATATGACCTGCGAGGTCCCCATGGATCCCCTTAGTTTATGGAGCCTTAGTTCGACGGAGGTATATACAACAGGCTGTGCGACATTCTTGATTCCACCTTGCATTATATTGCATTGCATACCATCTCATTGTATTACTTGTAGTTGTTTTGGATTGGCTTATATGACATTTTGTGTTTATCTTATTCGTGTTGTTATATGTAAATTGGCGGCACCGATGCCAGACTAGTTTTCCTATTACAGGTGAAAGCGTTCCTAGATTATTTCATAGTTTATTCAATTTTTGATTCCAATTAGTTAAACCTACTGGGTACATATTATATATACTTACCCCTACTTCTTTCTCCCCTGTAGATTCTCGCTAGGATTATTCACGTGGTAGTTGATTTGCTTGTACAATTGGTTCATACCAGATCTAGTGGTGAGACTCAGTGCTTTGAGTTGCCATTGGACTTTATCGTAGTTGTTTAGTCTTTATTTCTATTAGAAGACTGAGATGCACTTATTTTACTAATGTTTATATTAGATTCTCTTTACACTTGTGACACTAGGTTTTGGAATATGATTTTATGTCGTGACTACCTATCTATTGAGTTTTCTCTTTTTAGTGTACTCTATTGTTGGGTTTGGAATTAAGAGGCCTTTTAGTCATGACCCTATTTTGGGTCGTGACAAGTTTAGTATCATAACTCTTGGTTCCCCGATCTCATGAGTTAAAGAATAGGGTGTCTAGTAGAGACTCGTAGATTGGTATATAAACGTCCGTATCTATCTTCGAGAGGCTACAAGATGCTTGTTAGGAGAAATCCTCTTTTCATTGATTTCTTTCATGTGATTTGTTCATATTTTTGTATGCCTCTAATCTATTCTTTTTGTGCAAATTCCGAGGACTAGAGTTAGAGATACTGAATATTAGCCAGCACCTGTTGTCCAAGCCCTAGCTAGAGGTCGTGGAAGAGCTAAAGGTCGAGGCCTAGCTAGAGGAGCAGCGCTAGCCCGAGATTAGACTCGAGGGGCTTTAATTAAACCTATATTTGACTCAGTTCATGAGCATGAGGAGTAGGTTGAGGATCCAGTTTAGCCTCCTACAGCCTCATAGAGTACACTGGTATTACATGAGCTATTGATTCATGATCTTCTAGGTATCTCAGTTCTTGCTATACTAACTGGTCCTTCACAGCCAGCTCACGGACCTAGTATGGAATTTTCAACCTTGAGTCCATTTTCTATGCCTTCTATTGTACCTCTGAGGTTTTCAATGTCATACCCCGAAAGGGTACCTAAAACGTAGCTGACACTCAAAGATATTGTCAGTCCCCAAGAGAATCACTTAGCCTCATCACATTTACTCAATCTCAATTCAACATGTCAGTAGAAGACTACAATAATAGAAATAAAAAAAGTGGACAATTTCAATTAAAAGTAGTCAAATCTAAACAATAAGGCTAGTGTGGAAGAAACTAGCCCAACAACATGCAAATTAAACCAATCAACTTTAGTCTATGAAGCCTCTATCAAACTTTTCAATGGTGCCAATGATAAACCCATGACTATCTCAAATCAAAATAAGCAAATCTAAAGTCTAACTTTAAAAACTAGATGAAATAGATAATATGCATTATCCGAAAACAAAGAGGACTCACGAATCGGTTGAAAAGTGGAGAAGATCTTCAATGGAGCACCTACTGATGATCTCTAGTACCTGTCTCTACATCATGACAAGATGCAGGGCCAAATGAACATAAGTACATAGAATGTACGAGTATGTACAATGGTAAAATGAAATAGATATAAGGTAGAATACAGTCATCTCAAAATACTCAATCATAATATCATAAGTTTAAAGGAAGAATAAAGACTAGACAAAGACCAATTATGTACAATCCAATCCAATTAAAGTACTATTAAGACCTATTGAGAGTTTCTTTAACTGACAACCATCACCTATGAGTCGGTGATGATACAACGAAGTGGTGTCATTTCCTACCCATCCGATACCTTGCTAGGGTAGGGGACACTCAACAATCCATCAAGCCTCTTTAAGGACTTCAGAGGTATGACCCCTATCAATCATCCTATGCTGGCGACATAGTTATTGAGTTCAAGTTGGACTTACTGTTACCCAATTTGGTGCTCAATACTCCTCACAAAACTCAATGCTCATAGACAAACAATCCACTCAATGAGTCTCATATGGACTCGTATCAATCCATCTCAATCAAGTCTTGCCTATCAACCATCCAATCAATTTTCAATCATATCTTTCAAGAGAGATTTAGACAATCATTAAGAGGACTATCAATTTAGACCAATCATTTGATTTCAATTGTGATAATTCTCAGGACCAGCAAGTTCTATCAACATCATCATCATGCTTAATCACAATCACAATCACAATCATACTGTCAAGGCTCTAGACTCAATCCCTAGGTTCATTCATGTAATTTTTGTACTAAATAATATCTAGGGTTTTATGAAATAACTCATGTTAAAATATTTGTTCAGTAAATAAAGTTTATGATAATCACCAAGCATGTAAAAATACATAGAATATATAGTTTACAAGAAAATTATCAAAGAAACATACATAGAGACTATATTTTCACAATCTTTTTATTACCATCAATGGGGGCACATGAAAGAATAATTTCATGCTTTTATTTAGCCTCACATACCTGGGATAAAGGTGGACACTCAACCTTGCAAGAAATTGACCTCAATCCTCTTAAACCCTAGTTTTTTCTCTTCTTCTTCGCTCAAAGTCTTTACTTAGTTTTACCGTAAGGGACTTAAGAATAGGCTTTAGAACCCTTGTAAGGCTAAAATGACCTATATTAGTCATGGATTAATTTTAGGAGGGCAAAAAAAAGTATGGAATGACCCTCGAAAAACTAAAAATCTTACATTATGGTGACCCGCCAAGTACATGTTTTTTCAAATTTTTTTTGATCAATTTTCTAATTCCATAGAAAATAGTAGAACCAAAATTAAGTGTAAATCCGCGACAAGTCCGCAAGCAGAGGTGTCACACACTCTTTTGAAAATTGCACTTTTGCTCCAAAAATTATCTTTTGATCCAGTTACTCTAAAATTAAACTGAGACCACTTTTCCACTCAATTTTTTCATGCTGATTGCAATTTTAACCTCGAATTTTTTAAAAAAGATCTGAGATTATATGTTATGCGGGCAATATTTCATCTAGTGACATTTTAGTAATTTTACAGGGTGTGACATTCAGCCTTGCCAGTTTTTGCCGGTGTTGTTATGTCCTTGTCTGAGCAGAAGAACTTTGAGAGATTTGTGATATTGGCTCCTCTTAGATTTGATGGTACAATCGGGGATGGGGCATATGAATTTCTGACAAAGTGTCAGGATTGATTGTTTAATTTGGGTATTCTGGAGGCCCACAGAGTAGCTTACACATCTTATCAGTTCACAGGCATGAAACAAAAGTGGTAGAGGCCAGTTATGGCTGGGAGTCCAATTGATGCTCCAACAATGTGTTGGGAGCAATTTACTGAGATCTTTTTTGAGAGGTTCGTACTCTATAGCCTTCGTGTAAACGTCCTGATGAGTTCTATGACTATGTACGAGTACGAGACACGATTTCATGAGTTATCCCACTATGTCATGTCCAGTATTCCCCACAGAGTTTGAGCGGATTCGCCAATTTGTGAAGGGGTTCACAAGTTATCTCCAGGAGGCCACAACCTCTCTTGTGTTATCCAGCAGTTCTTTTCAGAGCATTATTGACCATGCTAGGATGATAGAGGACATCATACATGCACAACTGGGTCTGTGTGTGTGTGTCTATATATATATATATATATATATATATATATATATTTGTCCTAATAGTTTTTTTAAAAGTTAACACTTTTAAGTTTTATAATCTTTAAATAGTTCAATATTTTTTCAACCATGTCATCTTGCCTCATAAGTCTTCTTTGCTCTTGTGTCTGCAATGTATTTAACAATTCTGCCAAGTTAATCTTGGACAAATCTTTTGTATTTTCCAAGGTAGTTATATATACTTCGTATCTTTTTGGCACTGTAACAAGATTTTTTTCAACAATTATTGAATCTTTAAATTTAGTGCCAAGCAATCTTACCTTGTTAGCAATGCCAAGAAGTCAGTCTGAGTACTCTTTGACGGTCTCAGATTCCTTCATTTTTTGCAACTCAAATTTCCTTATCAAATTCAACACTTTCATGCCCCGTATTTTTTCATCTCTTGTTTATTCTTCCTTCAGATAATCCTAAATTTCTTTTGCTAATTTGAGACTCATAACTCTCGTGAAAAAATAAAGTTGCTTTAGCTTTTGATTTTCTTATTTTGTTTTCTCTTTGGTTTTTTATCTGGGCCACTGTGGGATTATTGGGCAATAGAAGGACATCATAATCTTCTTCCACGGCCTCCCAAAGATCTAAAGCCTCAAGATAAGTCTCTATTCTTATTGTCCAGAGATGATAATTTTCACCATAAAAAAAAAAGGAAAAGCAATTTGAGAAAAACTATTTTCGGAATTCATCTCACAGGTCCCTCGAGAAAATGGATCGAATACCAATTATTGGTTTTTTAACTAAGAAAATAACTGGACAAGATTTTGAGAGAAAAAAGATTGTAATGTTGTAAAAGGCGCTGACTTTACTCAAGAATTCAGACATTCAACATTACTCAACTGAGACGAATATCAACCCCTAGGATAGGAGTGAGAATTTACCTTCAAGATCATCATTAAAAAGCATAAATAGAATGTAAGAATTCAAATACACAGACTCAAAAATGAATATGAACTTAAGAAAAATAGAAACTCAACTTATTAGTAAACATCGTATCTAGATTGAGAAGAGAGTTACCATCTCGAATACTTTCACCAAAATTCCACATGACTCTAATAGAAAATATTTGTTCACTATAAGGATAGGACCACTTATATTAAGAGGTACAACTGCTAGCTTTTTTCTCAATAACTCTTCTCAACTATGCTCCTTCTCGAATACTACACTTCATTAATTTAAGTTTATAACTCTCATCAAAGCTTAAGTCTATTGCATACTCTTATCGTGTTCAAGTCTATCTTAAAATCACAACGTGCTATTCAAAAAATGATCATACTCGGATAAATCTAACCTGCAAGATTTATATTTTATATCTTCGTAAGGACTTTCTCTTAGAGACTGCTACTTCTAGCTTACCACTCTAACACACTTACCAGAAATTCTCAGCAAGAAGTCATTAATAGTTTACTTGGGTTTATTCACATAAAGACACCTGCACATTCATGCTTATTATTCTAACCATTTCAATTCATGGCTTATTTGAGGTCAACATCACTTAAGAATCTTCAAATCTTCCTTAGCATCTCTACATCCACACATGTATTAACTTGTACCCAGAGGCACACCAATATACTCTTACGTATCCACTGCACATAATAAGATTCAATCTCGTTCTTCCTTCACATTTATAACCTTAAATGAAATGAGCACATCATAATTATCACAATAAAGAACATTCATTCTCTCTCATCAATAATTACTCATCTATTATCATCAACAACTATCAAGACTGGAATGAAAGCATCACTGGAAGGATTTAGAGTGAAAGGTCATAAGGATGGTTCATTTGAAAGATCTGATCGAAGGACATTCATAATATAATATGATCTCACTAGCCCTTTTAGGGCCTATCATTAGTTTATGGAACATCACATACCATGAAACTTAAGTCTTGTCTTGTGTAACATAGGGCTGAAAACTCTTAGATTCATGAGATAAGATCAGAATTGTTGAATGAAATTATCATTTTTCATTCTCAAAACTCGACATGAATGTGAATCAATATGAGGTGTCTGGGTGTAGACCATGGGAATGGTGCTCACATACAAGACAGGAATAGGTCATCACCTCAACTAAAGTATAAGGAATATACGAGAAAGAAAAGAATCAATGTTTCATCCTGATCAACTCATCACTATCAAAGGTCAAGACCTACTTTGATTCATTACCTCGTCGTCTCTCCCTTAGCTTAAAGGTCACCTCCCTAAGTCTGTGAATTGATTCTCTTTATTAAGCTATAAGCACAACCCTCCACACGATCGGGATATCACTATACACAAGAACACTTAAACTCTCCTATTATACTATACTCAAAGATATGAAACTACTACTAGGACTTTCTTCCGAGATACTACTCTTAATTTTCTTTTATCTTTATAGACATGTTTCTATACATGTTGCTCTTATTGACATATAAAGTCACTTTTTCTAATTCTTATGATCTAACCTCTTTCTTCTTACTCTGCTAACACTCACTTCTAAATTCACATTGGACTATAACGAAAGACTCATCACCATCTATACATAACCCTCTTCGATCCAATTTTTATAGATACTACATAAAAATTATAATGTTTTCTTCAACCTTCTCCCGATTGGCTGTTGAAGGATACTATCTAGGCACCCATAGCAAATCATAGATTTAGAGCCTCATACAACTATACACTATCTCCGATACACATCATGTGCTTCTTCTTACCTAATGACTTAGTCTCAAATTACCATTTTCATCTAAAAGTCACGTATGAACCATATTCGTAATATCACACTTCTTTCAAGTCAACATCTTAATTTCTCACTTATACTATGTCAAGCCTACTAGAGCAATCTCAAAACTACACTATCACTCTCATATGGCTATCCCTTTTTTTTTCACAATGCTCTTCCAAAATTCGAGCTTCAGATCTAGTACTAAATATATATATCCACACTTAACAATCATGCATATCCTCTTCAGGATCACAAAGAATTCTTCCACTTGCACCATCATCCACCAACCACCATTGTCCCCTGATTATCTTCATCCTCTTTCATCACTTTGATCATCTTTTTATTGTTAATCTCTTCATCATCGCTTATTCCTTTTCCTTTGTTCACCTTCATTAAAGGTTTGCAGTTTAGTTTGAATTGATTTTTCACTTAAAAAAATCAATTAAATTGATTTTTCTGCTTTGATTTGTCAAAAAAAAAATTGTTGTTGCTTTTTTCAATTTTTTTTTTATAAAATATATAATAATTTACTTTCAGGCACATATTTGGTTGACTATATCCAATATAACACTATCAAATCAATTACTCTAAAAAAAAAGAAAAATATAATATATTTAATTAGGTTATACATGTCCACAAAAAAAAGTCATATGCCAAGATATTTTGACGATATTTGAAATAAACAATGATGATTTGGATTAAACCATATATATACCAAGATAATTTTATACATATTTAAATTAAACAATGATGATTAATTAAAGGACTCAAAGACAAAATAAAATGATTTCTTGGTATTATCAAAATAGAAATTACATCAAACTATAAAATAAAGGAAAATAATTCTATCACTACTATAAAGACAAGCATCTAGATTACGAATCAAGAAAATGCAAAAATTAATATGTATCATAAAATTTTAATCATTTATATTCACTTTTTACTTCGATTTATTTTTTTAAAAATTTTTTTTGAACACTCCCAAACTTCATCATAAAAATAGTGTCATTGTTTTCTTTTCTCTTGCAAGGGAAAATGTGTAAATGACAACGAAATTTCCAAATTGGAATTTTCTTAGAGGTTGATTATTATGGAGTCGTTTCACGTGTAGCTTTTATAGTGGAATTTTGGGAGTTGACTGATCAAAATGTGATATCATATGCCTACGTAAAATGTTTTTAATTTTTTAATTCATGAGATTGATATAAAAAAAAAAGTAAATCCTTCAAAATTATTATTTATATCTAAGTTATAATAACATGACTCCAATATTTAAACTATTATTTTTCCTAGAGATTATTTAATTGTCTTTATAAGTCTATTTTTAATATTGTTCTTTAAGGCTGTTAAAGTGATTCTTTAACAGTTTTTTTAGTTAGAAAAAGAAAGAAGTTTGATGTTTAATTTTTATAGCTAAATTTTTTTCACAAATAATATTATTTTCAATTGTTTCTCCTTTTTTTTTTTTTTGGGGGGGGGGGGGGGGGGGGGGGCCCAACCAATTTCTTCCCTTTTTCCTGTTTAAAACAAATT
>JBCEWC010010598.1:0-17483 GCA_038996855.1 Solanum aculeatissimum | reverse complement strand
ATAGAAAACTTCTATAATTATCTCCTTGGAAAAGAAAAAGAAGAAGGAGAAGATCCTCCAGTTATTGATTCACTGTGAAAAATTTTCATTATAATTTTCATGAATTATGAATTAAAGTATGAAAAACATATTTTGGTGATGATGTTATGATAATGATGATGATATGATAATGACGGTGACTTAAAATCATAATGTTGATGATGTGATGATAAAATGGTACGTTTATGCACACTATATGAAAAAATTATGTAGATGGATTATTCCTCTGATATGAGATATTTTGATAAGGTTATGATGCCTATTTTACAAGCTATGAAAGTGTGATTTTGATAAAGTATGAATTATGTTTAAAGCTATGTATATGCATGATTATGTATTCCGTGGGATATGACTTAGCACCGGATGAGCTTGTATGAGGGAGACTATCTCCAAGCGTCCTTATATAAATCCTCAAGTCTTATAACTATGTGTTAATGTAGGTTGATAATTATATGACTATAAGGCTAGCTATTGGATCCAATTAACATTATGTTCATGTGATACTCACCGTTCTACGGTTAAGACTAAAGGGTGGCATCTTTTATGTTCATGTGATTCTCACCATGCTAAGATAGAGCCTAAAGGATGAGGTTTGACTATACTTTGGCAAAGTATACTCCTCTTTCGCTCAACGTAGAGGAAATATCTGAATTTTATGTAATAGTCTGCATGGTCTTAGTGTCAGTTATGGTCTTACTCCCACATATGTATGGTTGAATTATGAAAGGTTTTAACGATGATTCTACCCATGGTTTTAAACATGTATTGATCATTCTTATTATGTGCTTATTCTATTGATTATGATTGTGCATATTGATATTATGTTATAATGTTCCTTGATGCATGGCATACCTACATACTTAGTATATTTCACGTACTAACATATATTTATTTGCCTACATGAACTAACCATGTAGGGACGAACGATGAGGCTATTCCTCTATTTTGTGGCTAGAGTTGGATTTGAGCTTTTGAAGACTTGTTGGTGAGTTCCCATGCTTCGACAACAAGCCCCTTTCATATGATGTTCTTCTTATGTTGAGACTTTATGTTTTCATTGTTATTCTATCATGAGGGTGAGCAGGTAGCATGTTCTATTTTCCGCTAAAATCTTATGATGTAGAGACATATTTTGGACTAAAGATGTTGTAATTCCCCCAAGGAAAAATATGATTTGATATTGATATGTTCCGCTTTCTTACTCTCTTATGTTTTGATTACTTTACCTTATGTATACATATGATATGATCAAGAGGCTTTGATGGGACACCTTCGGGTGTCACATTCATCATGTCATGGATAGGCCCTAGGTTCGGATCATGATAGTGTTACTTTACAGTGTTGTTAAAGTAACATAATTTTGCTTTTGGATTTAAATAATGTATGTTGAACTTCTTTTTTTTATTAGCACCATTTTGTAGATTAAAATATGATATCAATTTATTTTTTTCAAAGTTATCATATTATTCTTGTTATGAGAAATTACCTATATAATATTTTAACTTTAAGTAGATTACATAAATTATTGTTATACATAATTTAAACTATTTTAATTTTTTTTTTTGCACTAGTCACTTACTTGAAAACATAATTTTGACGACAATATTTTTTATGATATACCTCGACTCAAGAAAAAAAAATTAAATAGCCCAAAAAAAGAAGTAACAGAACTGAAAGCATATATAACAAATAATTCTAAATAGGATCTATGCTAAAAATAATATGATAAAAACAAAAAGATCACAAGACCAATACTATGACTACTAGCATATACTGATTATGAGACAACACTCTACCTATTAACTTTATATGAGGTCAAAGGTAAAATCTAGCTTGACACTTGGCCTTATTAGGAGAAGGACACACGAGAGGTGAATTAGACCATGAATATTGGGAAGTAGCTCAACATGAACATAAAAAAAAAAACCATGATACCCAAGTCAGTAGTCATATTAGTTCGGATTAATGAGGAGTTGGGGACCAGCTGGAGAAGGATCTTGTGGCTAGATTAGTTCCCTAACATCCTTCACAAAACCTTCTTTTCAAAAGAAACTTTGTTGTCCCATTAAATGTCATGACCTGACCCATTTGGATCATTTGGGCACCTACTATAACACCTAGATAGGAAA
The DNA here is from genome assembly GCA_038996855.1 of Solanum aculeatissimum. Taxonomy (NCBI): domain Eukaryota; kingdom Viridiplantae; phylum Streptophyta; class Magnoliopsida; order Solanales; family Solanaceae; genus Solanum; species Solanum aculeatissimum. The sequence goes on along the minus strand of JBCEWC010010598.1, from coordinate 15,315 downwards.
ATCCTAAATTTTCAACTAATTAAATCATGTAGAATATGAATGAAACAGAAGATAAAACTGAATGATCTTTGAATTATCAAGTAAAGAGTTAAAAATTCAATTTAAATTTTTTTGTAAAAAGGCATCTAAAATTCCAAGGAATCTAGTCAATACAGGTATAAGAGATTCTAATAATACAATATGAAATAACATAATGTGCAAGGCCTCGGATGTTGGAAAGTATGAAAATTTAGGAAAAAGGGGAAGTTTAAATCCTGCAAGGGCAAAATACAAATCCAATCTATGGTTCGTGGTTCAATTCAGGAGTCATTGCCCAACCTCATGGTTTGGGGTTACTCGGGTAAGAATTTGGATAAGTGTAGGGGTGATTTATGAAGAGGGTTTATGGTCCGTAAATGAAACTATGGATCATACTATGGGTTCGTGGAAAGGTGATCGTAGAGTAATCTACAACCCATAGATGAGTCCCGACAAGATTTAATGATAGATATTTTTGACATTTTTTAGTATTCTAAGCCTAATGCTACATCGTTTTGGCCCCTAAATGATCTTTTTCAAGCCCTATACCTCTCAAAGTCCTCTCATTTCATTTCATTCTTAAATTTACCTAAGTATAGAAGCTCCCAAACACTCTCAAGTTTCTCTAAGGTGCCAAGTGAAGGGTTCAAGCTATGATTTTAGATTCCTCATCTTCATTCTAGATTTTCCTCTTCAAATTATAACCAAGGTATGTGGGTTGATTTGTGGAGTCCTTTCCTCCACAAATCTCAAGTATTCCTCTTCTCCTTTAATTTTTAAGTTTTGAATATTTTATGAAATTGCATAAACTCTTTTGAATGATGATCCTATAAAGTACTTTATGCCATGTGAACTATATAAAATACAGTTTTATGCAAAGTTATGAAGTTTGATGACTTATGGGATGATTTTCATATTGCCCTAACTAGGATTTTTCAATGACTATGGTGGGATGTTTTGAATAGTTTCAAATGATCATGATTTACCTCATTATTTCATGTTCTCTTGAATTTCATTCTTTCGGTCTTTAATGCATGAACCCACCATGTTTTGGGTTAACATTACATGATGAAGTATGATGAAAAGTTTTACTACATATTATGCAAGCTCATGAATATTATGAATGATAAGGGCTACCAAGTATGTTCTGAAATCCATGAAAATGATATGATATATAAAGCCAATTTTATGATATTATGACACACCCTCTTGTAAAAGAAAAATTCTCACTTGAAGGGATTATCAATTTAATGAGCTATTCTTATTATGATGCTATGTTTTTCAAGATTATACATATATGATTATGCTTAAGTTATGTATTTTGTGGGACTAAATTTATCACCGAATGGGATTTAAGGTGTGGGACTATCCCTAAGGGTCCTTATATAAAGCCTTACTTTCGATAACTATGTGCCACCGTATGCTTATGTATTAGCTAGTGGATACACATATAACTCCATGATCATGACACCCATAAAGTACGGTATAGTCTACTTTGGCAAGTAGACTACTCCTTCTAGGTATAGAGGCAACATCAGAATTTCATGTAGTAGCTCACATGGTCTCAGTGTCGATCAAGGTCTCCTCCCATAGAGTTATGTACATGATATGTTATGAAGTTTATGTTTCTTCCAAGCATGATTTAATAACATATTGATCATTTACTATATATTGAGCTTATTGCCTTCGTTATGATATGTATCTGCCTTATTATGACATATGATTCTGTTGTTGCATTACATCCCACATATATACTATGTTCCATAGTACAAACACATATTTTGCATAAATGATGTTACCATGTAGGTCCTTGTGATCATCTTTCTTCTCATACTCATGGTTGATTTGAATTTGAGAACTTTACTTTGCGGTGAGTCCTCTAGTTTTGAGAGCAATAGCCTTTTCTATCTAGCTTTTATTTTGAGACTATGTTATTTTGTTCTACTTATTTTATGTTTGAGGGTTAGCTTGTTACATGTCTAAACCTCCCGATCGATCTATATTTGGAGGTATTTTTGGATATAATGATCATATATGTATGAATTGGATATTATCTCTTAAGTTTGTGTTGCTTGTCCTTTAATTCCTACCCCCTTAGTTTTCGCTTATTTTGACTTATTGATTGATGATGTGCTTATGTATGCTATGAGGCTTGTTTGAAGAATCTTTAGATTCTCCATTTTCCATGTCATGCCTAGTTCCTAGACTTGGGTCGTGACATAATGACATAGTTTTCACCATAAGGAAGGAAGAATAGAAGTTGTTGGAGATCTTCTTTGACTTTACATAAGATACATCATCAATCCTATAATCAGACTATACCAAAAAGATATAGCAAGAGTAGTATAAGTACAAACAACATGTATTCGTAAGCATCATCAATCAATTCAAAAATCCACACATAATATAAAGTAAATATTCAGAAATAAGCATGCAATAAGAGACGAAACCACTCAAACTTCTACCCACATACTCTTATCATTCTGATTACCTTAGTCGTCCCTAGTATATGACATGATCTCACCCTTTTAATTACTTCTCTTCCAACACTAATACCCATCAATCCCAAACCCTTTTGTTCCTCATAATAGAAGTTCCATACCTACAATCGCTTACTTAGTCAATCCCACTTTTATTTAGCCGTTCTCAAATACACTTGGCCTAGCATATTTAGTTACTCATTTGAAAGAGGCCACATTATGTCAGCCAAGACTTATACCCTACTACTTGTACTAGCCTACCATGACAGGACTTAAACTTCTATGTTGAGTCTACCATAGCAAGATTCCTCCCATTAGTGCGGCCTACACGGAGACAAAAACTCAAACTTCCTTTTCCAAGATCCCATTAATTCACTTGACCATAGTACCAAACATTATCTGACTCTAAGTCACCAATTCATTGCTTAACAACTTGTCAGCTACTCTTCACTTGCTCATACTCAATCTTGTATCTAATTATTTGAAATATAACAAATAATCACAATTTAGTAAGACTGATGATCCATAAATACATTACAAATATGTCAACATGAATAACACCATCATAATATAGAATTTAGTAACACGTCAACTTTCAATTCTCTCATAACAATTATTACATAAGATAAACACGATCAGTGACAACTTTGTTTATGTATTCACCATCAAATATATAATCATGATCATGTATATATAGTCAAATTCATGCACTAGTAAAAGCCATAATGATTCTCTTATGGAATTCAAACCTAAACTATAGCGTGTCAACGCAACACTCAATCCAATAGACAGCATGTCAGAATGTGACATCTTATCCATTATGTGTCAGAATATGACACCTAATCTAATATGTGTTAAAATGTGACATTTCATCTAATATTATGTCAGAACGTGATATTCGATTCAATATGTATCAAAATGTGACACCTAATTTAATATATGTCAGAACGTGTGTAATGACCTCAAAGGTCATTTTTTACTTTCTTGATAAATTTTCATTTTTACCCTTCCTAAAAGTTAGCTTGAGTCATTTTTGGTTAATTCTAAAAGTTAGATTTTGAAAATCTTGTGAAAAGTTAGAGTTTTACTAAAGAAAGGTTTTAAAGACTTAAACTTGAAAATTTTGAATTTTGTGGTAATCTTGAGTTTCAAATGTCAGAATTTAATTCTGTTGATTCCATTAACTCTGAAATACAGAGTTTAGTTTAGAAAAACTTGCAGAATTAAATTTGGAGTTACAATGAAAATTTTGGATCCAAAGTTACATTTTATTTGATTTTGGATCATAGTTTAACTTTGGTCAACTTTCGGAGTTCGAAAGCTAGAATCAAAATCTCAACAGTTCCAATGGTTCCAGGTGGAGAAAATAACACTAAAAATGATCTTGTTGTAATTTTTAGAATTTCCGAGGGCAGTTTAAGTATTTTAAGTTTTAACCAATTTCTTGAGTTTTATCGGGTTCTAGGACAAAGAGGTCTCAAATTCAAATTTTGATGGTTTTATTGAGTGTGAAACATCATTCCTTGTAGGGTTAGATATTTTCTTTGTGTTTTTGGGGTTCCAAATGAATCTCGAGGGTCCTTTTCATGAAATTTTGTGATATGGTGCAACTGGAAATGTACTCTATGTTCGTGAGGCTGGAGCCTATGTTCACGGAGTTCTAGCCTTTTTGACCTCCGCATTCATAAAGCCACCGTCCGCACTCACGGAGTGTGTGGAGCCAAGCCTCTGTGTTTGTGATGTGGTGCAAAAACACAACACTTTTGATGCTTTAAACTTAGGATTTTGTGCGTTCTTAAAGTGATGTTAATAAGTTTGATGTATTTTTGTGTTTTTTTTTTAGGATTTCAAGAATCAGGATAATTTTGGGCCAAGTTGCACAAATTATAAGTTTTTGAGGATTTACGAGTTCCTCTACAGGTCGTGGTTTATTCCATGGGCCATAGGCTGGTTTCCTGGGTCAGATCCGGTAAAGGGCTGATTTTCAAATTTTGAGGTTAAGAGTTGTTCGACGAGTAGTAAATTCTTTGACGGCCTATATGTTTGTTTGTATGTTGAAGATCAGAAAATATGCTAAGTGTTGAACAGTTACCAGATGAGGGCTCCTATGAGTCGTAATTCAAGTGACAGGTCATGGATAAGATAATGTCTGGAGGATAAGAGTTTTGAAGAATTTTTAAGAGTAATCAGATGAGATCCCTTACGAGTCGAAAGTCAGAAGACGACTCGTAGGAGGAATTTGTATATGGAAGACAGTTTTTGTTCAGGTGTAGTGTACGAAGGCCAGTTACAACCGTGATTCTATCTATAGCCCATAATCTTTATCGTCGAATTTCCTAATTTTAGTTTTTCTATTTTGTTTTGGATTTGGTGTTTACTTATTATAAATAACTTTTTTAGCTTTTAAAGAAGAGGAGGAGGCAAAGAGAAGAAGAGAGGCGAAGTAGAACATTGAGAACTCATTACTTGTGATTATTGGAGATTACTTTTGAGATATAACATCGTGATTTCTTGTGAAGATTTTGGATTTTCTTGTTCTTCAATTCATCATTGTAAGTGTTTAATTATGCTATTTTATAACACGATTTCTTCATTTACAATGAGTATACGTAGCTAAATCCACAACTGGGGTTGTGAAAACCATAAAGAACTAACAAAGTAAAATTCAGATAATTCATATCTTTGAAAAGTGTTCATGTGTGTATTAGTTATCTCTTCGATATGAATGCTTTTTAATGGTGAGAAATATTAGAACTCGCTTAATTCTTACTTACTCGATCAAGGGGGTAAAGAATGGGATAAGGGATAGTTAATAGGATTTGATATAATCCCTCTCATCTAATCAACCTGAATGGATCAAGGGATGGTTGTACTTGGACAGAGGTAAGGATTAAGAATGTAACACCTCGGGGATAGATAAAACACATGGTGAAATTAGCCTAGTGCCTGGATCAAAGGGTTAGGAGAACATAACTTACCAGTTCTGCATGTTAGACACTAGAAAAGGTTATGATTATTTGGTTATAATGAGTTACGAATTCATGGGAAAAATAATTCCCTAGTTACTTCTCTTATTGATGTCACAACACTTTCACTTGATTGATTGATGTAGTTTGGGTTCACTTATTGATATTCACCAAACCCTCCCTTTTGAGAGATAAGTAGATTAATTCATTTTAATTGCGCATAATTACTCTAGGTGTAGACCTTATTCCTCGTGGGATCAATCATAACCATTGTTAGGTTCTATATTTGTACAATGATCACTTATACCTTGATTTGGAGGTGTAGTTTAGGCGTGAGCCAAATTTTGGTGTCGTTGTTGGGGAATATAGCTTTCAGACTAGTTTTAATTAGAGTGACTTGGGAGTTAATTCTTATTTTTCTTATTTTTGTTGTTTTTATTTCCTTTCAGCATACAGGTGTAGTGTATGCCTAGTACTCAAAGTTGAGGTAATCCCTTGACTCCATTAGATTCATAGATCAAGAGAACATTAAGAAGAATGACCTAGGACAACACAAAAAATACTACAAATATTTCACTCAGTTAGAATAATGATAACCCACCACCACTTGAGGTTGTGAGTCCACCACCACAGGATCTTTAAGCCGTTGTTCATACATGGAATCAATATAGGCTTGACCCTATAGCAGTAGTTGTCACCGTAGCTATAGTGTTACCTCCTTTACCGGATGACACTAAATTTGTTTTGTCGAGTGGATTACTACAGATGTTGTACAACAAAGACTTGTTCATAGGCTTACCATTAGAGGATCCACATAACCATCTACACAATATTGTATTTATCTATAAGATTATGATGGAAAATCATAATCTGTCCATGGTTGTCATTGGGTTTCATGTCTTCCCATTATCTCTCATAAGTGCAATAGTATGGTTATCCGAACTCCCACAAGGTTCTATCACTACATGGGCGGAGATACAGAAAGCCTTTTTGGAAAGATTATTTCCCAAGTCAAAGAAGTTGAAGCTGAAGGGTTTGATCAATAACTTTGACCAATTTCCTAGTGATTTGATAAGCACTACTTGGCAACAATTCACAAAGTGCTTGAGGAGTGTTCCTGACCACAAGATTGCTGATGATTTCTTAGTGGAGATCTTCTATCGAGCACTGGATGATAATTGCAAAGCAAGGGCTGACACCATAATTGGAGGCACATTCATGGATTGCACTTTTCCTGTGGTAGTTGAACGACTAAAGAAGGTCACAAAGACTAATCATGCATGGGGCTCATAAGACAAATCGATGACTAAAAGTTCTTTATCAAATAGTACCAATCCCGAGTAGGAAAGATCAATGAAGATATAATATAAGAGTTAGCTCGGATTAGCACTAATGTGGGGTTGTTGATGAAGCAAAAACAGGAATGAGTTAATGCGGTTAGCCAACAGTAACCTTGTGTACCATTATATGAGGAGCCATATTATGAGGAGGACACTTGTTTTGTGACTGATTAGATGGGGGGTTTTGGACCAATGCCCAAGGGTCCAATCAAGGGTATTGGTGTCAAGGTCAAGGGAATAAAGGTCGAAAATACAATAGAGATAATGCATACAAGGATAACAACTGAGGTGGTTATTATGATAGAAATAGGGGTCAAGACAGAGATGGTGATTAGAGTTGCAGAGATAGGTATAGAAATAGTGTGTACGTGCCACCACACAATCATAATTTTGGGGTTGGTTATTCACATATTGAGAAGATGTTCGGCAAGTTGTTGAATAAGGCTAGCTCATCGGATGAGACCTTGAAAGGGATGAAAACTGACATATCAAGTATTAATCAAAAGATCGAGTCTCAATCTATAGTCATCAAGCAGCTGGAGCAATGATACGCCCAAACTTACACTCTAAATGAAGAGTAAAGCGATTGTTGATCAAATATAGAACCCAACAAGAGTTGAGGTCGATCCCAAAGGGAATGCTTGACAATATATCTATCATCGCTTAGTTTCAGGTATAATACCTATTTTCGAAATAAATATACATAATGTAAATAGGGGGTTTTGTGCTAAAAAACTAGCTTGCAAGGAGATTCTAGTAACTAACAAATGGTAACTACTGGAGTTTAACAATTAATAACAAAACTAGGATTGTGGTCCCCATGACACCCATTTCGATATTCAAACTTAGGGATTCTACAATCATGATTGCATACATAGAGTAAAGAAAACAATTAACACCTAATTCAACTTTCGGTCCTTCGTAAATGTATTTCATTCATCACCTTTCAGTCTCAGAACGTCTACCCTTTCTGCCCTTTGCTATGGAACCCAGAATGCTCTCACCTTCTGGTCTCAAGCATTTAGACTAGGTTGATAACCCCAAATTCTATCATAGAATCCTTTTCCTAATCACTACATCCATTTCGGGCATGCTATGAATACAGGCCTACCCTAATGCGTCGACTCATTAAGGAATAAATTAAATTGAAGATTTCCCATAATGCATACGACAATCACTCTCGAATTTCACCCCAAGTTTGCCTATCTTAACTAGTAGTCATAGTTTTCACAATCCTAGTTGTGGGTTTAGCCTAGCATAATTGAATAAATCATTTTATAACAAGATGAAAAAATCATAGATAGAACTTACGATTGAATAGTCAAGGAAATCACGAATTATAATCATGAACAAGAGGATGAAAACCCACGAATTTGATAAAAAAAAAACCCTCAAAAGTTTTGTTCTCTCTTTGAATTCTCTCTCCAGTAGTTAATAATAATGAAAAATGAACTAAAAATGTATATATATATGCTAAACAAAACCTAATCTAAATTGAAATAGAAAAACAGGTTCTTGGCATGGCTGACGGCAACTACACAGACCGTATGACACTTCACAGCCTGTCTCACAGTTCGTGTGAATCACTTGGTAATTTCAGTGTTGCCTCGACTTCCCTTCATGGTCACCTTCATGGTTTCTAGGATGTCACACGTCCCATAGTGGGTCCCGTGTAACTCTACTTTATGGGATTCTTTCTATTTCCACGGCATCCCACATTAGGCAGATGGTCAGCTTCACGTTCAGTATGCGCTCCCATGGTCCGTGTGATGTACCATGGGGCTTGCCTTGTGTTTCGCGTTGCCTCTTGTGATTCCTCAAAGTTCAAGTGCAGGTTCACGGCACGAATCACAGTTTATTTCATGCCTCACGGACCGTGTAAGTCCACTTGGTGTTGCACTTGAGTATTTATTCCATTGCTTCGACGAGCACTGTCTTATCTCATGTCAGCTACACAGTGTAGTACATGGCCCGTGTATTACCTTACGGTCCATGATAAGCTCCGTTAGTCATGCCTTGGCGACGTCTTGCTTTATTCCTCAAAGTGCATACTGGAAAAGTCTAAGTGTGAGGCCACGGACGGACCCACGGTCCGTGAGAGGGTTCACGAGCCGTGTGGTCTTCCGTAAAGCCTCACTTGGTTCAATTTTTTATTTTCTTTCATTCCGTGGTGCATCCGCTCATCTGGATGGCTAGTCATACGGACTGTGTAAGGCCACACGGCCCATGAGGGTGCCCATGTAGACCTTGTTTAGTCTATTTTTCTTGTTTTAAGTCTCCTTCTTTCCCAAATCCATGCCTCAGCCTTATTCTTGAAAACATCACTTGACAACACATTAAACCAACAAATTTTCTTGAGAACTCGTGAAAATTCAATGTTAAAAGTGTTATAGGAGTCGTATTTTCACGACTCATCAACACCCTCAACTTAGAATTATAGCTTGACCTCAAGCAATGACCAAAAAAAACATCACGACACACAAATAAAAGATTCTAACTGGAATCATACAATAACACCTAAATCAACCACATACACCCAGAAAGTAAACTCAAAATGTACGTGCACCCAAACAGACTTACATAGATCAGGTTAAGCATCACATCACATCCAGTTGATCCATAAAGGCTCAATAACAGAGAACATTAGTTGGTTTGGAAATCAAATAGTGCATGGATAGTGCCCTCACTACAAAGAAGTCTCACTCACAGCATATACATACAACACAGAGACTGGAATGTAGACACGCTTTCTCACAAGAGATTTTCAATTGACCCATGAGTACAGACCATATGTTTGCCCTTATTTTCACCACTCAAACTATTGAATAACCTTATTAAGATCACATTAGGACTTTTACAGCTTGTAAAGTAGGCTCGAGTTGGGGTGTGGTACATTTAGGATCAAAGTGAACTAATTTACCCCTATAAGACACTACCTTGGCTTAGCCCTCTACTTTCGGTACCCGAATTCTTACTGTCCCCTACTTTCTTTGCTGTTGGGAGCGTCTTCCACTTTACTTCATTCTTTTTCTCTTTTTTTTTATTTTTTATCTTTTATTTTTTATTTTTATGGTCACACTCCCAAGATTTTCCTTTCCTTTGGTCACTTACCTCTTTTCCCCTTTTTACTCTTCTGTTTTTTCCCTCAATAGTCACCCTCAACTTAGGCTTTTGGCCTAGGATGAGGTGCACAATGCCTTTTTAAAAGGACCAGAGCCAGTAAAATCCACCCTCAACTTAGGTATTTGGCCTAGATTGAGGTTCACGATGTCCTGTGAGAGACTAGGGCCAAAGTAAGGATTCACAAATCAACAAGGGTTATGAGTTGGGTGATAACAAAAAAAAGTCTAGTTCAGGCTCAACCTTTTTGGTTCAAAGGGAACAACTTCAATTGGTTAGTTTATTTTAGGCTGAGTGGCTTTACAAATAAATGGCCTAAGATCCTCTCCTAATTAAGTGATTTAATTATTCTTGTGGGACTAACCGGGCAAGTTCTATCTTACAAGCGTATCAATCGAATTTAGACAAATAGGCTCACACGCATATGGCATATATCCTACACTATTTAATGTCTAACCAACACAATCATACTTCATCAAATTTCCAACTAGAAGATGTATGCAATGCTCTATAAAGATTGCACAAGTTAGACTGGATGGGGTGTATGCACATACAACCTTATTAACTTGGGTAGTTTATCATGGGTTACTATAGACTCCTATCAAGACCTATACATATGCAAACAATACAACCTAAACATGCCAGTTCTACTAGATATTCCACCTGAGAGAAAAGAAACAAGGCAACAAAAACTCCCAGGTGGCAGGAATGCCTCACCCCCTCTAAAAGGACAATGAAATGCCCTCAATGCATAGAAAATAGGAAATATAAAAACAAAGGGGAAGGACATACCTGAGACGCCCTAGGCATTAGGCTAATCATTAATAGGGTGCGACCCTCCAATGGAGTCATCTTCATCAAAGCGCAGGGCATGGCCAAAAGAACTCCCAGAGGCTCCAGCTTTAGCCACCTCATAAGCAAGCCTCTCCCGCTCCACCTGTTCCGCAGCAACCCATCTTTGGGCTCTAAGTGCTTTGCGAAATTATTTCTCCTCAGCCTTCTTTACATCAGACTGTGGGCTATGCCGCTGAGACCTCTTTTTATCTTTCCTTTTTCGCCTAAGGGCCTCAACGTTTGGTACAGGGACAACCGTTGGAGCCAGAGGTACACCCCAATAATCTCCTAGAGATGGTGCAGGGGCTGGGCAGTAAATTGGTTCATCAGTGACTCTTCTGGAGGTGGTAGTGGAGGGTCATTATAGTTAGCAATGAGCACGACTATCTACTTTTTCATTTCCGCAACCGTGTTCACAATATTTGTCGCCTCCAGTCCTAACAATCTATTGAACCGCACATTGAAGTATCCCTCTAAGTTGTTTACCTAGTTGTAGAGAACAACTATCCGGCTTCGAATGTTTATTCAGAGCGATTCCACAACTTGATTCACGTGGGTCTAGATGACCTACGATATCTGATCTACTATGGTCTGAGTTTATCTCTGGTCGTTGACCAACCTGGACAGAAACTCATAAGGGACATAGACATATCTCGGTGCCATAGATGCATGCGAACTGTTGCCCTCGATTTGTTTCGACACCTCACTCATCGGTGGAACACTCAAAAATCCTTCAAATGTGATAGATTGATGTGGGGCAGCTTGGGGAAACATGGTCAGGCCATCAGGCCGTCGTACTCTGGTCCGAAAGAGCGAATTATTGACATCTTTGATCAAGGCAATGTTGACCGCTGAAGAAGGAAAAACATTTCAGTCCAGATACTTAGTGCTAAAGACATGGCCCAGCCTGCAAAGGATTCTAATCAAACAGGGAAATAGGAAAACAACCTGATCACTCAATTCCCTCTCATTCATCTCTGTAGCGATGACTCGGTCAACGTTAATAGCATACCGGGTAATTATACATACTACAAGGGATGCTTGCGACAGCTGGAGTATGTTATCATTTAAGGTGGTTCGCAGGCAGGAACGCACCATAGATCACCAAAACTTGACCAAAAATGTGAGGGAGGCCTTTGTAATGGGGATCCGCGGGTCGGTGACCCAAGCAGCATCAACACCTTGTAAATCTATTTGATGCGCAATCTATATCACCACAGTGATCCTAGACCCAAGATCAGCCATCAGTGACTCCTTAGAAATTTGGTGGACTCTAGTTGTATATAACCCGTCAGGTGGCGCAATATAGTTCTCCCCATGTAAGAACCAGTTGATAGTGGCCTAAAAAATGTCCACTGTCATACCCCGGACAAAAATATGTCCAGTGGGGCCAATTTCATGGCCATATGTCATCTAAGCCTTTTGGAGCCGCCTTCCACAAAATTTAGCAGGTCAGTCGCATATGATGAATAGTAACTCCTGAATAAAGGTTGGTCTGTAGAAGCCTAGGTTTTGGGCCATCCACCCAAACTAGTGGAACTCAAATGTAACTTTAATTTTTGGCACTGCATCTAGCTGGTCTGTCAACACTCGATACTCTGGCAGAACAACCCTTTGCTGGAACTCCCCGGAGCTTTTAGTGAGCCTATGAGAAAATATTTTCTTGGCTCCCGGGCTGGTCCAATGGGCTCGGAGAAAAAGAATGATTAACTTAGTTATTTCATCATCTGTAGTCTGGGAGACAGTATAATGGATGGCTTCATCGTTGCTGTCTCGGAGCTCGACCTCATCGGCTCCATTATACTACTAAGAGCCTTTAAGAGTAGAGATATGTTCCTCCTGTTCATACTCTGGGGCAGCCTTGTCCTTCTTCCCTTCAGCAGGCGGGACCTCTTGTCATGAAAGGGGGTCAAGGCTTGGTGTGCTGCTCAATCCCGTGTGGTACGAGGGGAGTGAGGAGAGACATTTCATGTCTAGCATACCTTGGACCCCTTAGAAGAATCATTACCCAAGCCACTGCCCGTCAGGTGGCTGGAAGATTCGGCCAGAGAATCATGTAGGCGTGACTCGAGCTTCTTCCTCGGGGGTGAAGACTTGCGACGTGGGGACATGTAACCTGCAGGCAACAAAGCAAAGACATAGTAAACACTTTTGGACTTTATAGGATGAAACGCTAACGGGTACCCAGACTTTCCCTGTGGTATAACAAGTGACAATAACCCTTAAGAGTGACATCACCCGATCTATCATAGGGAAATTGTACTAATTCAAAGTACACAACATGGAATCATATGCTATCTAAGCAAAGAATGAACAAAGTCACAGAACACGGCTGGACGGACCCCTACACGGACCGTGTGACGTGATATGGGCCATGAGGTGGATCGTCTGACCAGACTTGGGATGTTGTGAAAAATGGCACCTGGACGGGACCCTACACGAATCGTGTAACATTACACAGGCCGTGAGGTGGTCCGTATGACCTGCCTTGAGGTGTTCCATGAGGGTACCTTCTGGACGGGACCCCATACGAATCGTGAGAAGACACACGAATCTTGGGAGGCACCGTGAGAAGGCACATAGATGATTTTTGCATAGGCCCACACAGCGGTCCATGACACGGTCCATGTGAAGGTACATGGACCATGAAGGGCACCGTGGGGAGCCATCATGAAAAAATCCAACACCCACCATGCGGATCCAGTGATTATGCACACGGATCGGGTTCTTTGTACCATTCTACACCTATTTCATGTGATGCACCAACGATTTCCATAATAAAACAATAAGTACACCTAAAATTTACTTCACACCCATGGGAGAACCTTTTAGGGGTCAACAATGGTGGATATTCCCTAGCAATACCTTACCCTACTCAATCTACCATGCTTAATCACAATTCACACCCTAGACCTTCAATTTTACACCAGTATAGGCACATGCAACTATAACTACACTCAAAGAAGAAGAAAAAAATCCACTTACTTGAATGAAAGATGATACATATTTTTTCATCAAAATTCTCTCAAATTCTCAATTCTCTTTACTAATTACTATCAATTATCAAATTAATTATAAGAAATTTATTATTTAGTATTTATTCATTCAATATTAGTAATTAGTAAACTATTATTATTATTGAGTTAATTAATTTGCTCATTTTTGTAAGCTATTTTAGAATTTGGAGCAAATTTTGGTGGATCAATCTTCAAATATTCAAGATTCCAGTTTCATCAATTTTGACTTCTACGTCTGTTTTTACGAAGACGTTCGGTACATTCGTTTCAATTTACAAATTTTATCTTATTACTTTATTAGTTTTTATTCTTTATTAGTTGAATAATTAATATTTGAATTATTTATTTGTTCATTTGTTGTGTATTCAAAATTTCATATAATCTTTAATTTTATACGTGTATTATTTTATTAATATGGATTCCGGTAGAAAAGGAAAAGAAAAAAGTACTTTTTTGCGTGGAATTGCAAAAGCTTTAATCGGTAAAAGTGGTAGTTCTTCAAAACCTAAAACAAGACAAGCGTCACTTAGAATTAATACTGAAGAGTTTACACATGTAGACGATACTTGTTTTAATATTGATTCAAATACCCAGTTAGACCATTAATTTCTTGAAAATAGATTTGGTAATTTTAATGAGGATTTAGATGTAGATGATAATGAAATTAATTAAGATGATGATATATTTGATGATAATGAAACTCAACCACCTTATACTGCTACTACTCCCCCCGCTCCCGCTCCCCTCCTGCTCCCGCTCTCGTTTCCCCTGTATATCCATCAACATCTAGTAGGCAAAGACAGAACGTGTTAAAAAATCTGTAGTTTGGCAATTTTTGACCCAAATGAAGAGAAAACTAAAGCAATTTGTAATAAATGCAAACATGTTTTAAATCATAAAATTTCGGGAAAGGGTGGTGGATAGGTCATTTGAAAAATCATTTGATGTATTGTTATAAATTGGAATTTTTACAAGCTCAAGTTATAGCTGATGCCAAAAAACATGGAACTCCCCTTCCCGAACCATCCGTAGGAGTAGGAGGTTCAAATATGGTTCAATCACAATTAAACCCTTGTAATATTTTCGGTCCCAGTACACATCGCACTTATAGTAGACAACGGGACCTAGAAGAACTTGCTAAAATGATTGTTGTTACTGGTTTTCCATTTAGTTTTGCTAAAAATCTGTGTTTTATTTATTATATTCAAATTGTTTATAATCCTTCGTTTAATAATTTTTCAAGAAATATAATTAAAAAAAGTAATTTTTGATTATCAAGGTCGACATGTACAGTATTTTCATTGTTTATTTGCATATAATACTTGTAGATTAGCAATTACTTCTGATATGGCTCATAGTATAATTGGCAATGATTATTTTACAATTACCGAACATTAGATAGATGAAAAATGGAGTATGCAAAAAAGAATTTTAGGTTATAAAAGATGTGAAATGCATAAAACCGGCTCTTATATAGCACAAACAATTCTTGATGTTTTAGAATTTTATGGATTATCTAATAAAATAATTAGTGTAACTT
>JBCEWC010010597.1:0-17487 GCA_038996855.1 Solanum aculeatissimum | reverse complement strand
TGACTGTCAAAACTGTCCCTCTAGGCCACTTTCTAGCCCAATTTGCATTTGGCCACTTAAACTCAACCCGTGGCTACTAAAACTCAACCATGGCTTGTAGTACATGATAGAATGCCAACCATAAGTAGATTTCAAAAATTCTTGGGTTGTTACACTCATCATGTGACATGATATCTCAATACACATGAATACTTGTAGATCCAACACATACTCACAACATGGATGATATAAGTATACAAGATACAACAGTATCAACCAAGTATGATGTGAGATGAAGTGTCTGTCATGAGGTGCATATCATGCAATGCAATGCCAAATAATTGTGATGAATATCTGTCCTAGAATACGCATCCACTAATTAGATATGGTTGTCTGCCTCAATCGGAACCCATGGAGGATATAAATATCCGTGTATCTATGAACACCACCGACAAAGACCATAGTTAATGCTCACTCGCCCAAAAGAGACTCGGACCCGACCGGTAGAGACCTTGACCACCAATACATTTGTTACCTTTCTTACCTCTCGTTCATAACCATCATAAGTATCAATGCACAAATAATAATAGATGCAACATGCATGATCACAATTATTTCATAGTGTCATCATCATAATGATCTCAATATCTCAATACCATCAACATCTCAATATCATTAGTATCACAATCTTATCAGTGTCTCGATATCATCAATGTCTCACTATCTCAACCATATCACAATATATGCAGCATCTTACTATCAATAACAAATCATTCACAACGTCACATAGATTACATAATCACCATTTATTTATAGATCAATATATCTGCGTACGAGAATGTATTCAATATGAATAGTCATGATCATGATTCTACTCCCAAATACTCAATTGCATTCACATAGGAGCATACAAAGTTCAATCATACTTAACAAAAGGTTAGAAGTCCACTTGCCTCAACTAAAGTCCCAAATCAAGTCAAAATCACTGCTTTTTGTTCTTTCAGTACTCCAAATCACCACAATCTATTCAAATATGGCATCACAATCACATAACGAATTGAACGACACTAAAATCACTCAATTCGGAGAAAAGGGATAAAATAGTAAAAAATCTCATTCCAAAAATATTGTCGTAATCTGAAAATTAATATATGAAAATTTTCTTCACGTAATAAGGAACTCAACAACGAAAATAATTTCGAAAATGAATTTAAGATGAGGGAGGAATTAACAGTTCAAGTTTAGGAAATTCATATCTGAATATCCTCAATTTACACCATTAAAATCCCAAAATTAGAAGTTAAAATCATCAATTAATCAATGTAAATCAATAAAATAGGTTAGAAAATAGTTATCCAATCGATTTTCCTTGAAAACCTTGGAAATTCTCATTTAGAAGGAGCTTGGAAATGTCAAAAAGGGTTTAAATCCCGTCTTTTAAAATTGTTCACTGATCAGGCACGAGTAATGCTCGGCGAATGTGGATCCATATCCGCTATCACAGAGGCTAGAGGGGAATAACCCTCCACGAATGCGACAGTCAGCCCGCCAACGCGGTCCATGAGGCACGAACGCGGAGTACTGCTGGCAAATGCACCAGAAACAACAATGGACCAACAAAACATGAACTCCCTTTGGAATTCATTCAAAACCCCATGAACACAAACCATATATGGAACCCTACCAAAAATGATGATCTGGATTCAATGGAACCATCAAAATTCAAATTCAGGACCCCCGTGGTCCCGAATCTGAGAAAGATCATTTAAACTAGTTTCGAACTCTAACACTCAAAATATTCACGGAAGCTCTACAAATTACAACGAAGTCATTTCTAGTGTAGTTTCATCACCCACAACCACTTAAACTTACAAAATTTCGATACAAGCTCCTGAACTCCAAATGTTGACCAAAAGTAAACCTATGATCCAAAATGAACTAGAATAACAACTTTGGGCCTAAAATATTCGTTTTAACTCCGAATTCAGTTCTGCAAGTTTTCCTAGACCAGATTTGGCATTTTAAAACTGATGGAATTGACGAAATCAAATTCTGACACTTGAAACTCAAAATAACCTCAAAACTCAAAATTTTCAACTTTAAACCTTTGAAAACTTTTTGTTTTGCAAAACTTCAACTTTTTACAAGATTTTCAAAATCCGACTTTTAGATTTGACCAAATCTGACCCAAGAAAACTTATGAGAAGGGAAAAATGGTAAGTAAGTCAAAAATACAAAAAATGACCTTCAAGATCATTACAAAAGAAGCCACCGTTTGATACTCACATTTGTTGGAACATGTTCTTGCGAAGAGTTATGTACAATGGATTTTACGTCTATTTGAACATGCTCCTGCGAAAAGTTATATACAATCGATTTTCTCAACCTTTTTGCCATTATCATGAAAGGTAGTATCGGAAATATTGTCATTGATTTTTAACCAATTCTACATAAGAATGGAAGACAACCTTGGAAAAAAGACAAAAGACGTATTTCACCATCTTCTTTGAGAAGTTCCATTTTTATTAATATTACACTGTTGTCATTTAAACTATAATATAGGTTATCCATCTTTTACCCTTTATTTTATACTTATTTACAATTTCCAATCTAACCAAATTAGTAGCAGAGAGACCAGCAATAGTTTGAACAAAGTGAAATTCTTGATCAATAGTTTGAACATAGTGTAAACTTTGTAAATAATTAATAAGGAAAAAATAATAATAAACAATTATTTAGATGTAATTTCCATATTGATTTTGGGATGTAGATAAAAATATTTTTCTCAAGATAATATATGTTTTTTGATATGCTATCTTCATATTGTTAATCGTTTGAGAACGATTTTATGTTTTAGTTACAGTGAAGAGTCAAAAGCACATATGATTTCTTTTTTTATTTCACACCTAAATTATTGGGAGTGTGAGGGATGGGATGGGGACAATGAAGAAACTGAGGAGAAGGAGGATGAAGAAGAGAATGAAAGGGTTGTCAAATATAAGAAAAAAGCGCAACGTTTAAAAATAGAAACAATTATGAAATATCTTTATATCTACTCCGATCCTTATTTTCACTTTATATGCAATTCAATTCTTTTCTTGTTAGTATATTGCTGTAAAGATGATGTCATTGTCATATTTGAACATAATCTTAGTCTTATAAATTTATGAAATATTTAAAACTGTAATTTAGTTTTTAAAAGATTCAAAAGTTTGGTTCATTGATAAAATGAGCCTAATGGCACATTTTTTAGTTTTATGAATTGAGAAGAAGAATGGGTTTAAATAATATTATATAACAGTTTTGATACATGACATTTTTTTTCTTTATTAAAGTCCATGTTCAATTAGTCAACATTATCTAAAATGAAAAGATGGAGTATTTGTGAGTTTCCATCAGATTTAAGTTTGTTAACCTGGGCAACTAACTTTCTTGATTTAGCTGGATGCAAAAAAGCCACTACTTACAAGGTGAGGGATGTTCCTAAGCATTATGGTGTAGATATATTCAAAATTGGATGTGCAACTCAGTCAGAAAATCCTTCCTTTGTAGCAAAATTATGAGCAATCTGGAGAGAACAACTAGTAAGTAAAAGCCTATAACTATATATTCTAGTGAATGATTTTATAGTTTAATACTATAGCAATTTCATTTAACAAAGTCTTTATTCTTAATTATAGTACATCCCAATAGATGTGCTAAGATATTACAAACTTGAACTCACTTCAAGCATCACCATTCTTGACTGGTAGAGAATTTGAGATGAAAGTCAATAAATAAAATGACGGTAAAATATTACTAGTTGGTGAGTAGCGTAGCTTGTGCAGGTGGAACCTTGTGGAGAATAATGACAGGTGTATTTGTTAATTTGTGAGAGAGAAATGCAGTAAAAGGATTTACTTACAAGTTAAAATACTCCGTTAAGGACCAAGTTCCCATCCTAACAATGAATAAAAGAACTAGTTTTCTCTTATTGAGCATAGCATTTTAATTTTTATGGTCTTTAGTGTTTTGTATGTTGAAATATTTTGAAGATTATAAGTACTGTTGTTTGTTGACAAAAAAAATGAAGGTTGTTTTAGTTAGTATTATTGATATTATAAAAGATTGAAGACTAATTTAGTTTGATCTTATTCACGAATTTTGTATAGGTGTAAATATCTATGTCAAATGGTAGTAACTTGAGTCTACTTAACTCATTAATATTTAGCTCTTATTATACTAATATTTTTATCTACAAATCTTCTTGAGAGTGAGCACATTAATTTATATTTTTAGATTTTTAAATTGTTAGAGAGTATGTTTTCCTCCTTATTTATTTTTGATCCACAACATGTTCACATTCTTGATTTATTTTAATCATGAATTACCCATGTAAATATTTTGTTGGGAGTAGTGATGAGTTAAAACTCCACTTAAAATATTCACAACCACCACATATTATCTTGTCACGCTCCGTGAGGGTACCCCTGGCGTGGTCGACACTTGAAGAACCATTGTTGATACCCTAAGAGAACCACCTGACCTCATCATCACATCAAACTCGACATCAGAAGAAATACTCAAGAAAAGACATCAAATAGATAAATAAAACTCTTCTAAGAATATACCTTCCAATGATAAAGTTTGGAAATAAAATAACAATCAACAATCCTCTACTCAATGTTTATGAAGCCTCTATCTAACAATCTAGATGGTACTATGATAGGTCATGTATACCTAATCAAAGAAATAAAATACTCAATAAGAACTAAAAGGGATCCTACAAATAGCAAGGAGAGCTCACCAATCTGGAATCAGGAAGCTGCACTTCAACGGTGCGCTGGTCGAAGTCCTCTATCACCTGTATCTGCATCATTAATGATGCAAACTCAAATGGATGTCAGTACATCGAATATAATGGTATGTAAAATTGTTGTAATGGAAATGATATAATCAAAGATAATCAAATCAAGTAACTCAACTAAAAATCAATTCAATTTAACTCAGTAAAACATGCAAGTTTAAGAACATAGCAATGCTTTAAAAGATAAACTTGATAATGTGCAACTCACGCCAAATCCTCCAATTTATATAGTACAATAATTCTTCTAAAAGAAACTCTAGCATGTAACTCGGTCAAATCAATTATAAAAAATTAGAAAATTTCTCTAACCGACAATACTCCCACCACCATAGTTGGTGATGCACAACAAAGGTGAAGTCATTGCCATGCCCGACAATTACTTGCCAAGGTAAGGACACTCAACTCTCTCTCTTTGATCCGAAATCATTGTCTATCTTTTTGGAGCAAGAGTTACCAGAGTTAACTACATGACTATCCTACGTTGGCAACATAGTTATGGGATGTTATACTCTTACCCAACTCAATGCTCAATACTACTCCCAAAATATTCTCTTTAAAAATCTCATTCAAACTCATCTCAAAAATCATTATCGTTCATCAATAAAATAATTTGAAAATTATGTGCATCATCATCAAATATTTACTCAAAAAATCATTTAAACTCAATGCTCAATTTCATCAAATACTCATTAAAACATGCATCATCTTATCAAGACTCTTTCTAAAATCACTATTTATGCTAAAAAACTCATGTTCACGCAGACTCAGTAAAATATGTTCAAAATCCATCTTTGTTCAATCATACAAAATGATTATCAATCTCAATTTTAAATAATGCATAAAATCAAATATAGTCCTCAATTAGGGTTCATGTGAGTGAAGACATGAACATGCATCCAATCAAATACTCAACTCATGAAAATCATCAACACACTTTTATATATAAGAAGCTCAACAAGACAATGGATAACTCAAGAATCTAATTCAAGAAATTCAAAGAATACATAGACTCAACTCAACTCAAATCAATGGAGATGAAGAGGCACATGGACGAGATCAGTCCATCGTTGTGTTAACCTTACATACCTGAGTGTAACAACACGGAAACTTTGAAAATTTTATTGATGTGTAGTTCACTGATTTTAAGTTTGGTTGGTATAGTTTATGGTTGTCATGTGTCCCATTTATGAAGCCATGGTCAAAGGGATTCCATTGGTTGAGTTTTACATGTGAATTGTTGGGAGGATCAACTTTAACTGGTCATATATCTTAGAATAAGAAGAACTGGGTGGTCCATGACCTATTAAATTGACAATCTTTGAGGTAGTTTTCCAACGCACTTGGTTTCAATAGATTTGGAGTTTGGATGAAGAAGTTATGACCTTTTTAGTAGGACTGCCTGTGCAGGGATTTTTCTGAAAAATTTGATTAAGGCATGGCACTACGGGTTCTCATATGGGTTGTGTGCCATTAGATGGTCCATCAAGAGGTACCGTCTGACCTCCCACACAGAGGGGTGAAATGTTTCATGATGGTCTTGACTTGAGGATTGGTTCTAAGTATAAGGTTAGCGTTCCGAAATTTACGTCAATGAGATGGAGGCCTTCACGGACCGTGTGACACTTGATGGTCTATGTGGACTTCCGTGGGAGTGAGGAAAGTCAAGAATTTTTGCCAAGTGAAGGACCATGGACCAGTGGATGGTCCGTGTTCCACTGCACGGGTCGTGTGGCCCTTGGACAACCCCTGTCAACATTTTTTTTTCACTCGTTCATTAATGGTTTAATTGTAATTTTGGTGATTCCCTAAGGTTGTTTTAGTCTTCCTAAGCCCTCCTAAGCTTATTAATTAGCCTACACACCCTCATTCCTATTCAAATTCATTTCAAACACTTAGGGTATTCTTCACTCTCTCTTAAATGCTCTTCTCAAGTAAGGCTTGAAGATTCAACTTGGGAATTCAAGGAACTCTTCTTCTCCAATCATTTTTCTCCCTAAAGCTTCTAGCTAAACAAGGTATGCGGGATTGATTCATGGTCCTCTTTCTACAGTGAAGACCCCAAAACATTTTTACACTTGATCTTATAAAATTTAAGCTTACTTTAAATATGGGTCTTTAAATTTACTGTTGAGTTGTTTAAATTGAAGTTTGAGTTTTACTTATTTAATAATTTTAAAATAATTTAAGTTCAACTATCTTGATTTGCATTGAGATTGTGAAGATTAAATTATTCATATCTCTTTAAGTCTTCAATTCAAGCATGGTAGTATGAATTATGTTTTTAATTGTGGATTTCATTATGATTTAAGAATGAATCTATCTTATTATGATGATTTAAATGTTGAACCCCATTACCCATGTTATTCCATCATCATTCATGGCATTTGCATTCATGGGCATTAAATTTTATGAAGCTTATGATGTGGGCTAAGTCCCAAAGATGTCTATGACTATGTTTCCAAGTAAAAAATGGGTATAACAAGGTTGTGATCACACTATATCTGTGATATGGCTCTTTGAGAAAGAATGGGTGTTTACACCAAATGTATATGTTTAAAGGAGCATAGAATTGAGGTTGGAGGTGGGGTGGACTATCCCCAAGGGTCCATACTCCATTCTCATATCTATGCATAGAATGGAGTTATTCTATGCATGAAAGTATGGTATTAATAATGATTTGACTTTTTAGTCACGTATGCATGAAAGTAAAGTAAGTGATTTGGCCTTTAAGAACAATTATGCATGATTATGATTTCAATGTACTTATCCTCTTTTAAAAGCACATATATGTATATGAATTCTTGTGGGATATTGGCTTAGTACCAAGGGATTGGAGGTGGGGTGGACTATCTCCAAGGGTCCATACTCCTTTTCATCAAACTATGAGCCAAACATAAGTTCATGTTTATGCTTCTTATGTGATGATTAATAATAGATCTACCTTTGGCAAGTAGGTTACCTCTTTATCCGTCGAGGGGTAGACGATGGGGTTCCAAGTTATAGCTCACTTGGTCTTATATTGGTTGAGGTCCCATCCCCATTATGTTTATATGACAAAGAATTCATGCATCATGGACTTCATGACATATTGATATTGTATCCATTCTTATATTTTTCTTTCTACATATGTGCCCTTGTCATCTAACATTTGTTTATAGGTTGTTAATGTCATATGAATTGCATGCCCGCATACTTAGTACATTCAAACGTACTAAGACATACTCTTTTGCCTGCATGATCTAACCATGTAAGGACCGGAGACTACATCTATCCGCCTCTTGATATTTAGCTTGGATCTTTGAGTATCACTTATGGTGAGTCCTATGTTCTAAGGACAACATCCACCATCAAACTAGCTCTTTTGTTATGTTGATTATGTCTTTACTTTCAGGGTGAGCTCAGGACATGTCTTGACCCCCGCCCTAATCTAGACTAGAGGAATTATTGGACACTATGGAGTTCTTCATACGAGTATGTTATGTGTATACTTGAGATGCTACGGTTAAGTACTATGTATGGATGTGATGATTATGCTTATGCTATTATGATATGTTTAATGAGAATATGCTTATATGGGAAGTCTCGAGCCCATTCTTGTCCCCACGACCCTTAGAATGTATTTGTTTTGTGCTATGTGATTCATGAAAATCCCTTTCCCCATGACATCCCCATAACTTGAATCCAAAGTCTCTAATCCCTTAGAATTCTGTGTTTGCTTGCTTAATTACACACTTCCGAACCAATGATGTGTAATTAAAATTTATAGAATAGCCTAATTTGGTACTATAATGTGAGGAACAAAAAGTTCTATGAATCTAAAACTAGAATAAATTATCGAGAGACTAAAAGTTAAGTCGCATCTCTTCAAGATTAAGAATAGTGGCAGCAAGTTTTGGCCCAATATTGATACATTGTAGTGATTTGAGATGTTGCTTTTTGCATAATGCACCACTATGATTTTTCTCCAAATGAGAAGCTTTGGCTAGCCGTTCACTCACTTTCAATGGTCTTCCACTTATAGGCTCTTTCGAGCGGTGAAGAATAGCTATCTTTCAGAGCCGCCCCTTCAATAGTCTTTTGCGCGGATCCTGCACCTGCGCTGACTGTCTAATGTAGTACATGGCCGTCCCATTTCATTATAATGATTCTAGATATCATTCGCAGTTAATTGGAGTGTATCTTGACAGCTTAGTTGCATTCGACAATATTACCCTAACACTTGCTTATGGGAAGTCATTAGAGAATCCAACATTACCCGAATCATGCTCAGGTTGCTCTTTCACATTTTCCGTGATGAACTCATTAAAAGGATCAGTAAATGACATAACATCTGTTGCACCAAAAATGTAGCTTTTTCTGCAATGGTGAATGACATAAGACTTAGGACTGTACATATTATTGTAATACCAAAAATCATAGACTATATCACTCAAACTAAATCAAGAGCTGCAGGATAGTACCTAAAGATACATAAGTTCCATCAAGAATGCCAAAATTTTATTTCCTACTTACAAACATCTCTTAGCAGAATCATATTATTCATTTTGAATACTTCAGTAGCATTCCCAGGTGGCAACATAAATTTAGCCATTTTTCACAAAATGTGAAAACAGGTTCACTTTCACTTTAGCCTCATTTTGGGATTAACACTTATATTGGTGAGATACTTGTTAAGTATTTCTTTTAAATATTTTTTTCAGTTCTCATCATCATATTTCTGCAATTCTTCTGAGGGATCTTTCATTTCACTGTGAAGCCACAAATAATCAGGTACTTTTTTCACTCTTATCTCTTTTTTCTTTGTATTTTGGGTTTACTTTTTGCTACTTTTAAATATTAGTCCTCTCTACATTGATCCTACCGTTTGTGTTTGGCTATCAAGGAAACTGTTATACTTGTGCGAGACAACTGTTTGATCATTAATATTCAGCTATTGCCCTAAGCTTTGCAGTGGATCATTCTTTAAAGTAACTTTGTAGTGGATCATTCTTTAAGGAAAAGGATATATGCTAAACCTCGAATATTATCCTCCTTGGTACAACAAAGATAGTCATTTTCAACAACACAAGAAACTTTACAAGTTGTGCGATCAGAGAAAAATAATTTTCTAAAGTTAATTGAGAAAGAAGTTCCAACTACAAATCAATGGGGGGGGGGGGTAAGAACCGTTGCTATATGTTAAAAGTGCAAACCGTTGCAATAGAAGTTCTACCACAATAGTTATAAGAACTGTTGCAATGTTCCGTTGCTATAAAATTATCACAATGCGACCTGTTGGAAGGGTCATGAAAACCGTTGCAGTAGTCTTATGGCAACGGTATTCCTATCTATGTCAATGGAAAAAGAACTGTTTCCGTAAGCTATATTTCTAGTACACATCCATTAGCCTTCGCCTACAAGGGCTCCTATGGTGGTGGCACATCGTTAATGAGACAAGAGGTTGTTACTAAGGTTTCCTTACCAAACCCTACCTCAAGCCCCATTTGATGCTAATTGAAGTCCCACAAAATAATTTAAATCATAATTATAACCATATATTTATAAGCTTTAAAACATATCATCATCATATTACAAGTAGCTCATTAACTAAGGAATCCCTTCAAGTGAGAATTTTTCTTTCACAAGAGGTTCCATCTTTGCTGAGAATTGTCCTTCCACCATCTTAAAACATCATAAAGGGCATCATAAAATACTTTATAAACTTTCATTAAACTTTCATGAACATCAATTTTAAGCCGTTAGCACTCATAACATACTTCGATAAGGAACATAACTTAAAACTTGGTGGGCTAATACATTTAGACTTTAAATCATGCAATTCGAGAGGAAAATGAATAAATAATAATAAATCTTATTAGTATAAAACATTCTCAAATCACCCACCATAAGCATTCAAAAATACTAGATAGGGAAACTTGAAATTCATCTCATAAATCATCAACTCTCATAGTAATTCATAACATTACATATTTACATAGCTCATATAACTGAACATATATCATAATATCATCATCTAAAAAGATTTAATGCAACTCGTAAGTATGCATAACTTAAAAACTAATAGAATGGGAAGCATACTTGAGCTTTGTGGAGGGATGGACCCCACAAATCAAGCTCACATACCTTCGTTAGAAGACCTAAGGAAAAGATTAAGATTTGGGAAATAACCTTGGAAACCCAAGCTTGCCTTGGAGAGTTGAGAGCCTTAGAGAAATTTGGGGTTGAATTAGAGTGGAGAGTGAATGAGAGTGTATGATAGGGTAGGGGTCTGATGTGGGTATAATTTGATGTAGTATTGGGCTTAAGAAGCAGAAAAATGTAAAAATTTCCCTTCATTAAAAATTATAGGAGCCAAACTACGGACCCCATCTACGGGTTATGGATAGGTTTACGGATCGTAAAATGGAGGTTTTATCCTGGTTACATTTTCGGACCTCTAAAATCATCTCTAAAACTCAATATGTGATTTCCCTTTTATGGTTTGTTGTTTGTTCTAAGGGTCGTAAATACCCCCTCAAAATCTTGTACCACACTTAGAAAAACTTCCCAGCTCTGGATACCAAACCATGACCTCATTATACGGCTCGTAAACTAGACCATGCCATCCTCTTGTTCATAAATCAAGATCCAGAAACCCAACTTTTCACCAACTTAGACCCCAATACATGAACCTTGTCTATTACCCATGGTTTGGACCACGAGCCATAAATGAGGCTCATATATTGACTTACAATTTTTTAGCTTTTATGTTTTTTCTACACTTCCATACT
The DNA here is from genome assembly GCA_038996855.1 of Solanum aculeatissimum. Lineage (NCBI taxonomy): Eukaryota > Viridiplantae > Streptophyta > Magnoliopsida > Solanales > Solanaceae > Solanum > Solanum aculeatissimum. The sequence goes on along the minus strand of JBCEWC010010597.1, from coordinate 5,892 downwards.
CTCTAACTTGTGTGGCCTTAAAATTCATTTATTTGCCAGGACCAAGGACATAGATGAACAAAACCTACTAGTTCTGCATGATGTACACTAAAAAAGGCGACTATTATAAGGTTATACTATGTTATGATTTTATGAGGAACACAATATCCTAGTTACGTCTTCTCATTAATATTTTAACACTTGAAAAAAAATTGATCTTAGCTGTAGGTTATTATTTAGTTAAAAGAACCCTCTCTAGAAATAAACTGATTAATAGCTTGAAATCACATAAATCAAACTAAGTCTGAACCATATTCTTTATGGGTTCGACCCTAACCTTGGTTTGGTTCTATATTTGACAACGACTGATTTATACATGTTTGGGAGGTGTAATTTGGGCTTCTCAATTGTCATGAAGCCTTGCTCCAACCTTAAGAACTGATCATGGAGCCAGTGTCTGAGACTCTTGCGAACAAACCTAGTTAAGAAGGCCTAAAACAATTCCGTCCGGGACATGAGTCGTGAACCGATTAGCCTAGTCTCCATATAAGATTTCCACCATTGTCTGCCAGGCCATCAAGCTGATAAGCAATAAAGTCAGCTTCTCTTGACTCCGCTACACTCAAGGCCCGAAACTGCTCCTTGCAAGAAATTAGAAAATCATGGGTGTCCTATCAAATTTCCTCAAAAATCCTCGGAGTACCAATTTAAGAAAGAACTCGAGCATCTTCTACTCATGGAATGGCATAGCTCAACCTGCAATATCTTGATGGGTGGCGAGAGGTATAGGGGTTGGTTAATCCTCTAGAACTTGAGTTGAAGGCTGACCCTGCAGTGCTGGCATAACTAGGGTTTGGGTTAGGGCCTTCTGTATACTTCTTAACAAGGTTAGAAATTGAGTATTAGTTGACTATAAATCTTGTGTCATGGCAAGCGCGACTGGAGGATGTATTGGTGGGGGAGGAACAGGAGCATCCTGATGGTCCACCTCCAACTCTAGAGTCATCTCTGTGATAGGCTAGTTTTGCCGCCTTGATATAGCCTATGGTTAGCCTTTACCGCTAGCTGGGGCTCTATCTGCTCACTCAGTTGGGTAGTCCCCGACCACAGTGCCACACACACGAGCCATCCTATGAAAGAATGAAACAATAAGGTTTTTATGAAACCAATAGAACTCATCCTTGTATGAAATCGATACAAAATAGTGAATGTTGTTAATGACACCATATAGAATCTCAAATATAAGACGCGAACGTGTCCTCTCCGATCCACAAGACTCTACTAGGAATTGACTCTTTACAAATAAGGCCATTGAACATAGGGCTCTACGACAAACTTATCACAACTTAATTCTCGAGCTGTGATGGGACCTACTAAATTTTTCTAGTAGTTAAGCCGACTCAAAACTTTGAACTACTAATAATGGGTATATGGGTAGAACTAAGTAGAAAAATGGCAATATGACATATATAAAATAGGAAAAAAACAAATATAAAAAACTGAAATCCTTCCTAGAACCTGGAAGTCACGAGTACAAAGCCACTAAAAAAGTACAAGTCACAAAAGTGGATCAATATGTTCAAATATACACAACTACATTGGAACTGTCTCATGTACAAAAGATGTGCCACAAAAGTATAAACAGAAGGAGGCGACAATGATCACGATACTAAATGCTCACTTTTACCTCGAGATGTTTGCTGCTACTGGCTCAAGTGACGGCGGTTATAACTTGTGCTTGGTCCTACATCAAAAAAATAAATGTAGAGTGTTGTATGAGTATGAATTAAACAGCTACCTAGTAGGCATCATAGGGAGACTGGGCAAGAAAAGTAAATGTTGTAGGAAATACTAGAGTAAAACACAAACAAAGGTCAAGAGTAGGAAATAGTTAAGGTATGCACACGAGGGTAAAAGAGAAAACAAGACATAAAGTAATTCAATCCAACAGATCCCCCATAAGCCTAGAAGGTACACACGTGCACAAGTTAAAGTGAAAACCTGAATAGACCCCCATAAGCCTGATAGGTCGATAGAAAAGCTATACTAAGACTAAGGAAACATGGTTAAACCAAGGTGTTTCAAAAAGTGCAAATATTTTCGATCTCTAAAAGGCGGAGAGCATAGAGCTCAAATCTCAAAATATGGATGAGTCTCCCAGCAGTAGATATGCCAATAATCGAACAATAAAAAGGATGGAGCTATCACACCCCAGAAGGGTATGGTAGGCACTGTTGACACATTAAAACCATTGTTGGTCTGATCACTCATTCAATCAAATAGCGAGGCTCAGTTTAAGTGATTAAAGGAAATTTTGATGGGATAACAAAATAAGTAAGAAAGCAGTTTTTAAATAAAATCATCAAATCGCGTTTGTTACAAGAGCAGGGCCCAAACCTCAATAAATAAGATAATCAAAATAGTTTTTCAATTTTCTCTTATTTTAGGTTAATCTCAACTAAAATCGTAAAGGGTGTTACAGGAGCAGAGCCTGAACCTCAAACCATGTATGTTTCCAACTCGTAAATGAAGTGATGAGATCAACCAGACATACTCTGTATGTTAACGCTGTTATAGGATGATGGATAATCAGAAGCAGGAATTATAGAGCTCAGATCTCAAACCACGAGTGAAACATCCTGCTAATGATATTTCAAGGATAAAGAACCAAAGCAAGCTGCTCACATTCTCTCATAACCAGAGCTATCACAATTCTTCATAACCACCTTCTGTATAATCTAAGTACCTCAATGTAGTCTAAGGGCAACACCAAATCATTTTTATTGCCGAATGAAACCCAGGGATGTGATTGAAAATCCAAATAGGATAATATGGGAATTTCGATAATAAGGCCAAAAGATGAGTTACTACCAAGCTAAGGCTCATTTCTATTCAACTCAAGTCTGCTAGATTGTTCTACAAGGTCCTACACTGCTCGATACTATACCGAGGAGAAAATAAAACTATTTACTAGATACAAAATATCGTATACATCTGGCATTTCTAACCTAAGCTTAGACTACGGCCTAGGGATCCATGATCGCAGCGAACAAAATGCTCCTGCACTAGCATCAGTTGAAGTTGTTGATTTTGCCTGTTTTGAATTCTCCGACGGGGTGTTCAAGATTTATTTGAAACCCCATCATATTCAACTTTCTAGACTCAATGACAAAGTCAAAATTTCCACAAGAGGTTATTTTGATTTTAAAAAAAGTGAGTCCTACTTCTAAGGATCCTTTTTAACCAAATGAACCAAAGGCTAAAAAAACTAGTCAAGAAGCCTCGAGAACCAAATAAAAGGTCACTCTAGACAAAACTTGATATTCTGGAGCTAACGGCGCTGTAAAACCTTTCATTTGGGCAAGATTTCTAAGAAAGTTGACCGAAGTCATACTTGGAAAAATTTTAAAAATCAAAATGCTAAATGGTCTAAACTCTCTCCAAAATTCTCGAAACTCGAGCAGACCATGCTTCTATCCTAAAATGGTCATTTCAGATATGATGGAGCTGTCAAAATTCTATTTCAAGACTACTTGTTTTTGTTTCATTACAAAAGATAATTTTTTAAGTTATAAAGGCCTCAAAGTATGAAAAATTGCACAAAATCCAAATAACAACCAAGTGACTAAACTATCAGTGCTAGAAAGTCATAAATGACTGGAGAATGCTATAGGAAAAATCTAACTTTTGAAAAGAAGGTGAGAACATGAAAATGACTTGGAGGGTTATTACAGGATGAACCACCTTTGACAAAAAAATATATTATTTATACCGGGTTAAAATTATATTTTATGTATATATAGTAGATTATGAATGGCACAACCCAAAACCAGATCTTGACTAAATTAAAGATGAATAAAAACAAATTAAAGGAAACCACAAAACTTAATTTAAATCCCAAAACTTGAAGTCATGAGTACAAGAGCTTCTAAGTAATACAAATGAGTAAATACAAGTTGTCTCAAAGATACAATACGTAGTCTGTAATAGATAACAACAAGAAGAAGTCTCAACGAAATATTGGCGACTCGAAGTCTGAGTCTCACCGTTGAATCTAGTAATGATAAGAAACTTTGCACAATAGATCAACTACCCTTTGGGGATCTCTGTGCTAGATCTGCAGGGAGGAAATAAAATAGGGGTGAGTACACCGAAATGTATCCAGTAGGTTCAACCAGTTGGATAGAAGAAATTGGATAAACATATAATAATAACTAAGAGTCTCTATCACCTACATCACAAGATTAGTAGGCCATGTATATGATAGACTCACAACTGTCGCAGGGCCGGTGTACATATCTATCTAGCCAAAGCTACATGATAAAATCGGGGGGCGTCGCCAACCATGTACTAAAATCTCTCAAGGTGTCGCAGGCCATATATTGAAGTCTCTCAAGGCGTCGCATGTCTTATACTAAAATTTCTCGTGTATCACAATATCTTAGGTGGTATAGATGCAATATGAGACGAATGCATGCTAATGCCACAATACAAAGCATATATAAAAACAATATAATAAAATAATGGATACACAATTGCCATTATATCAGAAAGGTAATGCCAAGTTTATCTCTTAGTACCATAATACCATCAAATGTCTCATATCACCACACTCTCATCGATAGTCAAAATTCTAATGAAACAAAACTCCGTAACTCCCAAAATACGCTCATGATTTCTGAAAGTATTCAAATGGCATCATTTTTCCACAAAATTCCCCAATTGATATCACTAGTCTCATATTGTAACAATAACATAAAAATATATCTTAAATCTCAAGATTTCATCTCAAAATACCAACAGAATCATAATTTACTCCAATTCCAATATAATCGGTATCACATTTTTCACCAACATACTATCATATCAACCCAATTACTCACGAGACAAACCAACATCTTACAATTATCACATAGACATATTGAATAACTCAAATTCAGTCCAAAAAAGTTAGTCGAAACCTATCTTGACGCCAAAACTGCAATCAAACCAAGCATTTGATCAACCCAAGCCTACAAACAATCACCAAATCAACCAACCACTATCAAAAATAAATTATACGCGTCAAGAGATAAATTTTGATACACATATTGGCACAAATTAGTGTCATGACCCCGATAGGGGCCTAGATGTGACATGGCGAAAGAGAACCCGAAATTCATCGATCAAGCCATCATAGCATCATCACACACATCATCGGTTTGGAAACGCGGAAGCTAAACACATAACACATAAGCTCTAAGGGAATCGGGGCTTTGGACTCAAGCTAAGGGGATGTTGCCGGGAATGGGATAAATATGGATTCACATAGCACATAACAATTATCTCTAAGGGCACGAGTAAGTAGGACTCAAGATATGGGGGCACACCGGGATTATGGGACTTTTCACATAAGCATATAATCAAACATAATTCCCAATATCAAGTCATAATCTGTCACGACCCGAATAGGGGGCCTAGATGTGACATGGCGAAAGAGGACCCGAAGAACCTCGATGAAGTCATCATAGCATCATTTCACTCTTCATCGGTTCAGAAACGTAGAAGCTAAACATATAGCACATAAGCTCTAGGGGTTTAGGGGCTTGTGACTCAAGCTATGGGGACAATTCGGGAATAGGAGGAACATGCTTGCCCATAACACATAGTCATACATCATACTCAACATTCAAGCCTAAATCTTAACAGGAAAACATAAGCCATTTCCATAACATGAGAAGCATAACCATAGATCAAGTGGAACTTTGTGTCATGATACATAGCCACATATCAACATACAAGTCAAACATACAAGAGTAAGATTTGTCCAAAACATGCCTCTACATAGAAGAGCAGGGCCTCGACATGCTTTGAGGCTCACCCTCAAGTCTAGAAAGTAAATACATGAAAATAAAGGTAGATGGATGGTGGCTA
>JBCEWC010010596.1:0-17489 GCA_038996855.1 Solanum aculeatissimum | reverse complement strand
TATATATACTATGATTTTTATGGAGCCAAGTGTACATATGTAGTTGAATTAAAAACATGTCAACGAAAGCCATAGATGAACTTAACTATTAAGGTAGGCTACTACAGAGAAGATAAATACTGTTGAGTCTTGGTGTAACAGTATAAATATGGAAATTTGTTGAGTTGGATTAATTGTGAATAGGTGGTTTACGGTGTGGTGGGTCGTAATCCATCTCTATAATGTCTCCGTATAAATTCTTGTTATTTCCAGTCTGGGAAGCCACGTGTATTTCATGAGTTGCTGACCATCTTGCACCCGACAAAAGCATTATAGTTGAATGAATAACAAGTCATGTTACCTCAATAGTTTTCGCAATCACAACATCATCTAACAACAATAGAGTACTATACACACTTCAAGGGTGTGTTTGGTAGAGAAATGTGGTAATGCCTGAGATTTCAACTCAAAATCTCTATGTAAATATTGAACCTCTTAATTATTAAGTCAATCTCTAATCTTGTGTTCAGAGAATTGTCTATTATTGTAACCATAGCCATTAAGTCAATCTCTTAATCATGAGGTTTATCTGTAATTATTTATTAAGTAATGGAGTATAATTATGCAAATATATAGGAGTATGAATTTTATATTTTTTGCGCATAAAATTTAAAATCCATAAACAAGCTGATACCGGAGCTTGCTTACAGAAACACATTGCATCAGAGAAACGCAGTATTGAGTTAGTTGATTCTTTTGCTTATTAGTAGGGTCAAGAAGTCCCAAGAATTTCATGCGCCACACATTTTGTGGAACTGAACAAACTTGGTGATACGTAGCGTCCACCTTCATTCATTTGATATAAAAAAAAAATGTCAAAAAAAATTAGCTCATAAAATATTATTTATCACATTGATTTAATCTATTTAAAAATTAAGCTGATTTGGGCCAAGTATAGATCTCAAATTGATTCATAAAAAATCGTGGGAAATTCATAAAATTAAACAAAGAAATTGTTTGATATTATATATAACTATAATAAAGTAAAAATACATAAAAAGCTATATAGTTTTTCTTAATAATTAATTTATTATAAAAAGACAAAGTAATTCAAAACTTAACACAAGCCGGACAATACAAATTATAATTTACCATCTATTATTTAATTTATCTTGACTCAACTCAGTGGCGGATCTACATTCAAGCTTATGGCTGCTTGAGCACTCATCACATTTTGAAGCCAACACTATTATTTATATAGAAAACCTAGTAATTTGTATAAATATATAAATTTAGAGCCCAATTTTAGAAGCAGTTTCAAATTAAAAATAATTAAGTATTTATAAGCAGAAAATTAGAATCCATCATTGACTCAACCCATCTACGAGTTACATGACGACACAAAGCTCATATAATAGTAACTGCTAACGGAAAAAATCCTTCCGCGTGTATTAAAACAAGGATGCAGAATCTTCTCCTAAACAAAGACCCCGTTTGGGATGGTGGGTTATTTGAAAAAATAAAAAATGTAGTGCTTGATATATGAAATTTAAATACCTTCAACTACTAAGTCAACATAATTTTATGTTTCGGAAGTTTAATGTATACATACATAAAAAATAATTTAAATAGCTTATATATACCATGTAATTTTCTATTGAAAGATCTCTGATGAATCCGTAGTTACCTTCTACATCCACTCCTGATTTGGATTGTTTAAAATCTTATATTATAATTTTGGAGAATTTAAAATTTTAAATCATGATTTTGAAATTGAAGTTAAAGTTTATTTATTTTCCATAAATAAACGTTCATTTCAAATCCAAATTTCAATTTGAGCCCTAAATTTTATGACCGAATGCTTATTGATTACTAGAAAGTGTCCAATGAGATATATTTGGGGAGAGAAAAAGCGATGCATGACTGACTTGTCATTCTCAGTTTTTTTTTCTTCTCTTTTTGGATGGTGGGAATGCATGACACATGAGGAAAAGGACTAGCTAGTCCATCTTCCGTACTGAAGTTAGGAGTCAAGAAGCATGTTAATGTATAATGTAATTATGGTAGTATTGATGATCTTTTTATAAGATAATTAATAGTAATACAGAAATATGCATATAATCGAATTGAATATAATATGCCCTATATTAAAGGAGCTTTCTTGAATTTACCTTTGTTTTTGCTGCCTTGAGCAAGCGTGAGTGGGGCAAAGTTGATGGAAACAAATCAGACACAATCATTTGACTACCTGCATGTGTAATCCCATCAATAACATGCAAATCATATATATACATACGAAGGGAACAAACAGTAGAAATGAAAGCAAGAGCAGCTTATTCAACATTTATTTTCCACTTGGACGAGACCCAAGAAACAAAATATATAAACCGAGGGAAAAAAAATAGAAAATTTCAGAAAAACTTCATATTCAAGTAGGAAATTAAATATGATTGAAAGCATTGATTCAAGAACGTGTAAGTTTTATGAACATAGAAAATGAAGTCGCTCTATCTTTTTTATTCTCCGTGCATGTGTGTTACGCTCCATTTTAATTTATGTAATGTAGTTTGACTTGAAATGAACATATTTAAAATTTATAATATTAGATATATCTGGATAACACATTTATGTAGCTATTAAGAGTTTTGAAACTTATAGCTAGTTTAAAACATGCAATACATTTGTATAATAAAAATAAGGGTCTCATTGATGACTGATGAGGAAATAAAATAACATATTTAAAATTATGTGCCATGTTGTTTTGAACAGACTGATAATTATATGAATCGATGGAAATATAGAGTAAGAGAGCGCACCTGAAAACGTGACTTTAATATCATTCTTTTCCTTGTGAAATCTTGTATTGATCTGTTGGCTATTCGTTTAGGATTGTTTTCCGCACGAGACGAATCAGTGCTAAAATAAAGCACTGATTTATTTAATACAGTCTGCTGCATATATGTGCATAATTTTGCAAGTAAATAATGTTTATATCATAAAATAAATAAATAGTTTCAAATCATAATTAAGTTGAATTGTACCTTGTTAGCTAGTGATATGCGAGCAATACATGGATGGCTGGAAAAGTAAATGATGATGACCAAAAATAAAAAGGAGAGATAAGATGAAGATGAGACCAAAAGGGGCATCATGATTGATACTAGTCTTTTTCAAAGGGATGGTTCATGAGAAGATATGTCTAGCAGATTTATAGTGGAGGAGAAATACAATATGAGTAGAGTTGTTAAGATGGTCCGTTCAAGGTTTATGGATCGTGGAATTTGATGGTCAGAACAGATTGATATTTCATTTTAAATGGCCTTAATAATATGGTCAGTCCACCCCATTAAAAAAAATTGTAGGTTAGGGTGGACTATGTCACGCCCCGGGGTATCCTAGACATGGCCGACACTCAAATACTATTGCTAGTCTCCAAGCGAACCAGGCCACTTGGCCTCATCACAGTCACTCAATCATGTATATATGTATATCAGCGAAAGACTAAAGATAAAAAGGGTGGAAAATCTAATCACAAGGCTAATATGAAAGGAACTAGCTCATAACATAATTCAATCAAACAAATCAACTCTAGTCTATGAAACCTCTATCAAATAGACAATGGGGTCAATGACAGGTCCATGACTATCTCAAATCAAAGAAAAACAAGTCTAAAGTCTGACTCAAAAGTTAGATGGAATCATATGCATTCCCCGAACTGAAGAAAGACACACCAGTCAACTGAAATAAGGAGAAGATCTTCAACAGAGCGCCTGTTGATGATCTCTAGTACCTGTCTCTACATCATGAAAAGATGCAGTCCAAATGGACGTCAATACATGGAATGTACTGGTATGTAAAATAGTTGAATGAAACATGCATCAAGGTAGAATACTATCAACTCATATACTCAAATCAAGAGATAAAGAACTTAATCAAGAATGTCAAATATCTATCTAAAGGCAAGAAATAAGGAGTAGATAATAATCAATCAACACAAATCCAAACTAGTCTAATCTACATCAATTAGAGTACTATCAATATGAAACCAATCTGGGAGTTTCTCTTATCCGACAACAATCACCTATGAGTCAGTGATCATACAACAATCTCGTTGATGTTGCCACAACCGTTCAATACTTACCAGGGTAAAGGAAAAATCGATCCATAATGGATCGGATCAAATCAAACAAGTTCTCTATTCATTCAGGGACCTATCATCAAGAGGAAACATTCGACTTAACGGTTCCAATCCTCTCCTACGTTTAGCGGTGTAGTTCTAAAGTTCGAGTTGGACTTATTCTCACTCAACTCGGTGCTCGATACTCCTCCCAAGACTGAGTGCTCATAAAACATCAATCACTCCAATCAACAAATTAATGAGTCTCTTAACGGACTCTTTCAGCGCATCAATTTTCATCAAGTCGATCTTTCAATTTAGACCAACCTTAGAGTTCAAAGTTGAAGACTCATGAGACTATCAAGTTTTATCTACCTATCATCATGCTCAACCACAATCACAATCAACATTCTCAATTCAAGGCTCTAGACTCAATTCCTAGGTTCATTCATGCAATATTTTATGAAGTAATATTCAGGGTTTCTAAAATAACTCATTCAATGTATTCTATCAGTAAAAAATCAGGTTTAGGATGATCATCAACATATGAAAATACATAGATTTAATAAAATTTTCAAGAAAAACATTCAAAAACATCATGCAAGAAGACTCAATACATTCGAAATCTTGCTATCATCATCAGTGGGGGCACATGAGGGAACAACCCTAAGTTTTAATTAGCCTTACATACCTGAAATTACAGAGAATGATCAACTCTTTAACGTTCTTCACTTGGACGCCAAACCCTCGCTTCTCTCTTTCTCCGATGCACTCAAGAATTTTATAAGTGTGTATTATGGGATAATACACTTAGGGTTGTGATGTAGGACTTAAATTAAGTCCAAAATATCAAGGGATTTAATAAAAAAGGGTAGGAATGGACAAAAATATTCTCTTTAAAAATTATCGAGTGGATCCACGAGACCCCATTTACGGGTCGTGGATCTTTTTACGGCTCGTAGATGGCCTCTCATAGAAAAGACGTCGAAAAACTTGAGTTACTAAAATTGGACATGAAATCCACAGAACCTCCTCTTACGGGTCATAGAATAAAATACGGGTCATTTGTTGCACTCATAGCCTGATATTCTAAGAAGTTGGTTTCTAGATCTCAATTTACGAAACCATTTATACGGGCCGTGAAATTTACTACGGATCATATACCCTCTCTTACATTGAGTCCTCAGACCTAGAAAAATTTGCGAAGTGTCAAACTAACCTATGAGACCCCATCTATGGGCCGTAGAATTCTCTATGAGCCATAAATGGCCCTCGTGATTTTCTTTCAGTGACTTTTTTCAGTAATATTTCTCTAGGTTCATCTCAAATTAGGCAGAAAGAATTTGGGGATGTTACATTATCTCCCCCTTAGGATCATTCATCCTCGAATGAAGAGAAATATCTAGGAACTTAGTCAAGGCACAAATTCTATCATAAACTCCAACACTCATACAACTCACCACTCACCTATGCAATCAATCAATCAAACAAGAAAAATAAGTAATCAACAATCAACTCAATCATCACTCAGACTCTTAGACCCTATTATCAGTCAAACTCAGAATAGAATGGAATTCAAAGGAAGAGGAAAGAATTATTACCATCAACTCTCTCATCATCGGCAAGCAGGAATACATGTGAATACCTAGCTTGCATATCCTCTTCAGCTTCCCAAGTAGCTTCTTCTACAAACTGATTTCTCCACAACACCTTGAAGGATGCAATCTCCTTGGTCCTCAACTTGCGAAACTGTCGGTCAAGGATCTAATTAATAGGAATCACCTCATAGCTCAGACTGTCTTTTACTCCAATAATCTCAATAGGAACAACCAACTGTGGATCTCCTAGACACTTTTTAATCATGGAAATATGGAAGACTGGATGGATGACCGCTAACTCTGGTGGTAGCTCCAACTCATAAGTTACATTGCCCATTCTCCTCAAAATCTGATAAGGACCGATGTACCTCAAACTCAGCTTCCTTTTTTTCCTAAATCGCATCACCCCTTTCATAGGTGATACTTTTAAATACACCTAATCAATGACCTCGACCTCTAAATTCCTCATTGTAACATCAATGTAGGATTTTTATCGACTCTGTGCAGTCTTTAATCTTTCTCGAATGATTTTCACTTTCTCCATGGATTGGTGAACTAAGTCTGGTCCAATTAATTTTTCTTCACCCACCTCAAACCAACCAATCGGCAATTTACATCTCTCCCCATAAAAAGCCTCATAGGGAGCCATCTGAATACTTGAATGGAAACTGTTGTTGTAGGCAAACTCAATCAGAGGAAAATAGTCATCCTAATCACCTTTGAAGTCAATGACGCAGGCTCTCAACATGTCCTCCAAGTTCTGAATTGTGCGCTCTACCTGACCATCAGTCTAAGGGTGCAAAGTCGTGCTAAGACTCACCTTTGAACCCAAACCTTTCTAGAAGGATCTCCAAAACTATGCAGTGAATTGGGCTCCTCTATCTGAGATGATAGACAAAGGAACTCCATAAAGTCTAATAATTTCTCTTATGTATAATTGAGCATAATCCTCCATGGTGTCAGTCGTCTTTACTGCCAAGAAGTGCATAGATTTGGTCATCCTGTCAACTATTGCCCAAATCGAATCATGTTATTTGCAAGACCTTGGTAAGCCTGTAATAAAGTCCATGTTGATCATCTTCCACTTTCATTCAGGAATCTCAAAGTTCTGGGCTACTCCACATTGCCTTTAATTTGTTGGCAATTTGGGCACTTGGAAACAAACTTAGCAATGCCCCTTTTCATTCCACTCCACCAATAGACCTCTCTCAAGTCGTGGTACATCTTAGTTGACCCTGAGTGGATAGAATACCTAGAGTTATAGGCTTCTGCCATGATTCTCTATCAAGTACCATCAACTTCTGGAACACATAGTCTTCCTTGATATATCAATACTCCATCTCCCCATTTGGCGAAATCCATTACCTTCTGTTTATGCACACCTGTCTTCAATTATAGCAAGATAATGTCTTGGTGTTGCTTTTCCTTCACCTCCACTACAAGAGACGATGCAAACCCATTTTGAACATTAATTCTACCTTCATTAGACTCTTCAAGTTGAACTCTCAATTGGGTCAATCTATGCATTTTCTTCGCCAACTTTTTCCTTCCTTCCTCAACATGGGTCATACTGCCCATTAACAACTTTCTAAGAGCATCATCAATAATGTTAGCTTTACCTGGGTGGCAGAGAATGCTCATGTCATAATCCTTGAGAAAATCCAACCATCTTCTTGAGTTCTTTCTGGCTGAATACATATTTTAAGCTCTTATGGTCAGTGAAAACATCTACGTACACCCCATAGAAGTAGTGGTGCAAAATATTAAGTGCAAATATCACTGCAGCAAACTCATGATCATGGGTTGGATAATTTCTCTCATGAACCTTGAGCTGTCTAGAATCATAAACAACTACTTTAGCTCTTTACATCAGCACACATCCCAATCTCACTCTAGAGGAATCACAATAAATGACAAATCCATCAGTCCCTTTAGGCAAGGTTAATATTGGGGCAGTAGTTAACCTAGTTTTCAACTCTTGGAAACTTCTCTCACAGTCATTGAACCGTTGAAACTTGACCTTCTTTTGAGTCAGTTTGGTCAACGGTATTGATATAGAAGAAAATCTTTCAACAAATCTACGGTAGTAACCAGCCAAACCCAAAAAACTTCTTATATCTGTCAAAGAGGTTCGTCTAGGACAGTTCTTAACCATCTCAATTTTTTGAATGTCTACTCATATGTCATCGCCCGAAATCACATGGCCTAGAAATGCCACAGATTTGAGCCAAAACTCACACTTTAAATTTTTTCATATAACTCATTATCCTTGAGCATCTGTAAAGCGATTCTAAGGTGATTAACATGCTCTTCCTCATCTCTAGAGTACATCATTCTATCGTCAATAAATACAATCACAAACATGTCAAGGTACTGTTTAAATATTCTATTCATCAAGTCCATGAAAGTTGTTGGTGCATTTATCAACCCAAAAGACATTACCATGAACTCGAAATGACCATATCAGGTTCGAAAAGTCATCTTTTGGATGTCACATTCTCTCACTTTCAAATGGTGATAGCCTGATCTCAGGTCTATTTTTGAGAAAATAGTGGCACTCTGAAGTTGGCCAAACAAGTCATCAATCCTTGAAAGGGGATACTTATTCTTGATTGTCACCTTATTCAACTGGTGATAATCAGTACATATCCTGAGGGAACCATCTTTCTTTCTCACAAATAGGACTAAAGCACTACATGGTGAAATACTCAGCCTCATAAATCTCTTCTCTAGCAATTCTCTCAACTGCTCCTTCAACTCTTTCAACTCAATGGGGGTCATTCTATATGGAGAAATACAAATAGGTTGAGTGTCAGGAAGAACATCAATCTCAAAGTCGATCTCCCTATCAAGAGCGACTCCAGGTAGATCCTCAGAAAACACTTGAGAAAACTCATTCACAATCGGGATGGACTCAAGAGTAGGGGGCTCGACATTATCAGACTTAACTCGCACTAAGTGATAGATACATCACTTAGAGATTAGCTTTCTGGCCTTAAGGTATGAAATAAACTTACCCACTGACACAACAGAATCACCCTTCCACTCTAAGATAGGCTTATTCAAAAATCAAAATTTGACAATTCAGGTTCTATAATCAACAAAGGCATAACAGGTGTGAAGCCAGTCCATGCCAAAGATCACATTGAAGTCAACCATCTCTAACTCAATTAAATCCGCAAAAGTAACCCTATGATAGATAGACACTACGCAATATCTATAAACCCTTTTTGCTATGATAGACTAAGTAGAAGGAGTAGAAACATCAAAGAATAGAAGCAAACACTCAAGAGAAATATCAAATCTACTGGCAACATAAGGGGTTACAAAAGACAATGTGGCACCCAGACCAAGCAATGTATAACAATGAAAGGTGAAGACTCGAAGTATACCCGTCACAATATCTGGTGTAACTTCCTGATCTTAATGAGTGACCATGGCATATAAACGGTTTATAGCCCCACTTGCGCCAGAAACATCACCCTTTTGATTTTCTTTAGCTGGTGGTGACGGAGTAGAAGATTAGAAATTATCATCTCACTTCGGACAATCTCTCTAGAAGTGACTCATTTGGCCACACTTGTAGCACATATCTCCTCCCTCACGGCATCTCCCCAAGTGTAGTTTGCCATACTTTCCACATGGTGGCTTACCTGATAAACCAAGAGTCACACTATCCTACGACTGAGATCCCTAGGTTCTGAAATTCTGCGACTTCTTCTCATTCCAATTTTTGGGTGCTAGTGCACTAGAAGTTGAAGGCGCTATCCTGGACTGAAACTTACTACTATTCCCATTTCCTCTCTTTCCAACCTCATGGCTAGAGGTTTTAGCCCTCTTATTCTTGATCTTTTCTCTGTCTTCCTACCTTTCCTCCTCAACTTGCTGCACAGAGATCATCAACCTACCAATGTCCATGTCACTCATAAGCATAACTCCTCTCCTATCCTTCTATGATAATTTGTTCAAGGCATCAATGTACAAACCCATCCTACTTCTCAAATCAGCAACCATCTCCAGAGCATAGTGAGACAGCAGCATAAACTTAAGACCATACGCATTCACCATCATAGAGCCCTATTTCAGATTTAAGAACTCTCTTACCTTGGCCTCTTTTAACTCCCTCGATAAGAATAAAAGCATCCTTAAATATGACCTAAGTCAGAATTGGAGCGCCTTCTCCTCTACCCTTCTTCCATTGATTAAACAATAGTCTAGTAACATCCTTGAGTTAGTAGGCAACTAACTCAACCTTATCAAAATCAGTCATATGCATCACCTAGAAAACTTTCTATAGCTCATCAATATATTTCTCAGGATCCTCATTGGGTGTAGACCCGGTGAACTCAGGTGGGTTCATCCTCAAGAATTCTCAAACCCTAGATGTGTCCTGAGTATTTTTCTTGTGTAAAAACTCAAATTTTTTTTAACTTCCTATTGGTGGGTCAAGGTCCATTTTGAACTTTTTATGGTTGATTAGTGATGATCATGGATTCTATTTAAGTGGTCGTGTTCAAAGGGATCGTGTTGGTGGAGTTTTGTATGGAACTGTGTGGAAGTACTGACTTTGGATGGCCATATCTCTTGGTAAGAGATAAAATGTACGGGCCATGACATATCAAATCGATTATCTCTGAGTTATCTTCGCAATGAAATTAATTTTACTCAATTTGAAGTTCGAATGTTGAAGTTATGACCATTTCCATGAGACTGCCTTTGCATAGAAGTGCTCTGGAAAAATAGGAAGTTGTTTTGGGACTAAGTCACTGCCTTATAGGAGGCACCACGGGCCGTGTGGAGGCTCACGACCCGTGAGCCCCTCTGTGGACTGATCCAGTGAGTTCCAGAGGTGTTGGACCAAGGCCCCAGACCAAGTGAGGCTCTACAGACCAGTGTACGGTCCGTGTGCAGCTTCACAGAACGTGAGTCCTGTCGTGGAGTGATCCATAAAGTCTTCCAAGATCTCAAGCCAAGGCATGAACCAATTAAATCCACACAGTAGGGTTCACGGTCCGTGAACCACTACACGGACTATTTGGGTGCTTCCGTCAACGACTGTTTCAGTTATATTCTCCGTTTCATTAATGATTAAATGGTAATTATAATTATTCCTAGGGTTTTTTTAGTCTTTCTAAACTCTCCTAAAACCCCTAAATTTAACCATAACCCCTTTTAATTCATTAAAGCTCTCAATTCCTATCCAAAAATTCTCTTAATTTTCTCTCATTTTCCATTGGAGACCAAGCTTGAAATTGGGAAAAACTCAAGTCTTCATCAGAATCTTTTCAATCTTCTTGTTAAATGCAAGGTATGTGGGATTGATTCAGGGTTTCTCTTTCAACCATGAAGACCCAAAAATCATTTTTCTCTAATTTTGATGAAATCATGATTTCCCTGAAATGGGTCCTTTAAGTTAAAAATGATTTAGTGAAATTGGAGTGTGGATTGTTCTTATTTAATGATTTCAAGATAAACTAATCCCCTAATTGATAAATACCTTGGATTTAAGAAAGGTACAAGTATGCATATCCCCTTACTCTTTAATCCTTGCATGGGTATTGCTAAATTGAGATTTAATTGTTGATTTAACCTTGAAGTTCTTATGGATTCTTCTTAATTTGGATTTAAATTATGAATTCTAGTTACCCATGCTATTCTCATCATCAATCATGGCATTTGCATGCATGAACATAGATTTCAAGAAGGATATGATGTGGGCTAAGTCACAAATATGTTTATGACTATGATTTTGAACATGTATGAGTTATGACAAGAATGTGATTATATAATGTCTATGATATCGCTCTTTGAGCAACTACGGGTGTTTACACCAATATAATTTGGCAAGTATGGAGCTACTCCTATACATGAAGTTTGACATGAAAGCGTATTTGGTGTTTTAATACAATGAAGTATGATTATGAAATGTGTTGACGTTTTAGTCATGTATGCATGAATATGAAGCAAGTAATTTGTCCTTTAAGCCTAATTATGCATGGTATGATGTTAAGTGTTTCTATTCTGTTTTAAAGGCATGTATATGTATACGTATTCTTGTGGGATAACGACTTAGCACCGAGTGGGATTAGAGTAGTAAGTGGGCTATCCCCAAGGGTCTCACTCCTTTCTCTCAACTATGTGCCAATATAGGTTATGCAACCGAAATGGGTGGTCCTATAAGGTATGCTATGATATGATATGTTATGGAAATCCTTCCAAAATGACCGAGTCGTAAGAAAAGTGGCCATCACATCAAAATGACTAGGTCGTAAGGTGTGGTGTAGGTTACCTTTGGCAAGTAATCTTCTCTCATTCGATGGGAGGCCTCATCGGGCAAGTTCATATTGTAATTCACATGAATTTGGATGTCAGTTATGGTATCATCCCCTATACTATAAGTATTATGGCATTTAATGCATCATGGATCTCATAGCATATTGATATACTATCCTTTCCTATATTCTCCTTCTATATATGTGCCCTTGTCATCTAACTTGTGGTAGGCTCATGTTCATAATCGCATGCCCGCATACTTAGTGCATTATTATGTGCTAACCCATACTCTCTATCTATATGCTCTAACCATGTAGGGACCGGAGGTGACTTTCATCCCCCGTTGGACGACTACACGAGACTCTTGAAGTTATTACTTGTGGTGAGCCCTATACTCCAAGGACAACACCCACTTCCATCTATCTTTGTCTTTACTTTATGTTTCTTTACTTTATGACTTGAGGGTGAGCCCAGAATATGTTGAGGCCCCGTCTTATCTTATGTAGAGGCATTGTTGGACATATCAAACTCTATTGTACGTTATGTTATGTGTTACTTGTAATGATATGACTATCTATGTTAAGTGATGGTAACTTTGTTATGCCTTCATTTTTACTTATGCTATTATGATATGTTTGGATTGGAAATGTGCTTATATGGAAAGTCCCTAACCCTGTTTGCCCCCATAGCTTGAGTCATACTTACCCGCCCTTTAGAACGTAATTGTTATGTGCTATGTAATTCATGCTTATTCCATTCCCGACAACATCCCCATAGCTTGAGTCAAATGCCCCGGAATCCCCTAGATATACGTGCTAATTATTTATTATACACGCTTTCGAATTGATGGTGTGTGTTATGATACTATGATGCTTGATTGAGAACTTTTGGGTTCTCCTTCATCATGTCACATCTAGGCCCTACTCTCGAGTCATGACAAAGGTGGTATCAGAGCCATAGGTTGTAAAGGATCCTTCGAGTCCAACATGCCTCGTCAACTAGAGTCTTATTCATGGGTGTGATGCGCGTCATACCTTTGAACGAGCGGCTATGATGATGTTTTAGGAATTCTCTCACTTTATTGTCCCCTTACATCATGTTGTGTACTGTTTATGAGACTTCCTTAATGTTGGTATTCTTGTCGCTCTTTCGGAAGATGCCTCTCAGAAGAGCTCCCCTCCCCAGACAGGTTTCGGTCAATGAGGAACAGGCCCCTCGTGAACTTGTGGAGGAACAAGTGACCCACGCTAAATTTTGGAATGTGGTGTCCACGTTGGCCCAAGTGGTGGCTAATCAAGCCCGACCAAGGAATTCCACAACTGGTGGCACTTCAACTTCTAGGGTGAGGGACTTCACCCGGATGAACCCTCCGGAGTTCTTTGGTTCAAAGGTTGATAAGGATGCCCAGAAGTTCATTGAGGAGCTCGCGAAGGTGTTGACTATTATGGTATCAGTTCTGAGGAAAAAATCTAAGTTGGCTGAATATCAGTTGAAGGATATGGCTCAAGTGTGGTACAATCAGTGGTTGGTGGAAAGAATGGTAGATGATAAGGTTAGTTGAGAGGAGTTCAAGATGGCCTTCCTGGACCGATTCTTCCCCCTTGAACTTCGAGAAGCCAAAATGACTGAGTTCATTAATCTTTGACGAGGTAGCATGACTGTGAGGGACTATTCCCTCAAATTCACTAAGCTTTCAAAGTATGCTCCTATGCTAGTAGCTGATCCCCGTGCAAGAATGCACAAGTTCATTTCGGGTGTTTCTGACTTGGTGGTGAAAGAATTCCATACCACTATGCTCATTAGGGACATGGATATCTCCCGGCTCATGACCTATGCTAAACATATTGAGGGTGAGAAACTCAAGGAGCGAAGGATGAACGACTCTAAGAGAGCTCGATATGATGGTGGGTTCTCCAACTCTAAGGGAGGTGGCGTATTTGGTCAATTACAACAAGGCCAATGTTTGAATGCGAGGTTTGCTAACCCAAGGGTGCCTCCTCTTAAGTTACAAGTTAGGGGTGGTCCACGAATTCCCCGTTGTGACCAGTGTGGGAAGAACCATATGGGTGATTGTAGGAGAGCTTCGGGTTCTTTCTTTGGGTGCGGGGGTTTGGACCACAAGATTTCTAATGGTCCAAGGGGTGCAATGAAAGGTGGTCAAGGGCAGCCAAAGGCTCAGATTGTTGGTGCTCCCAAGAACAACAGGTTCTATGTTCTTCATGCCCGACAGGAGGTAGATGAAACTCCAGATATCGTGACGGGTATGTTAAGAATCTTTGATTTTAATGCTTATGCTTTACTTGATCTGGGTGCAAATTTATGTTTTATGACTCCTCTATTAACTGTTAAATTTGGCTTGAGCCCTGAAACCCTAAGAGAACCTTATTCGGTATATACTCTCGTGGGTAAGTCTATTATTGCTTGGAAAGTGTATCAGGGTTGTCTTGTCTCTATATTGTATAAGGTATTCCTCGGTGATCTTGTAGAACTTGAGATGTATGACTTCGATGTTATTTTTGGGATGGATTGGTTGTATGCCTCGTATGCCTCGGTTGATTGTAGAACTAGACAAGTCAAATTTCAAGTTCCTAATGAACCCGTGTTGGAGTGGAAGGGTAGTGATTCTGTGGTTAGGAGTAGGTTTATTTCTTACCTCAAAGACCGTAGAATGATTTGTAAGAGGTGTATCTACCATATTATGCGGGTTAGAGATGTGGAGGGTGAGTCACCTACTTTGGAATCATTTTCGGTGGTTAATGAGTTTCCTGAAATGTTTCCCGAGGACTTGCCCAGTATTCCCCCTGATAGAGAGGTGAATTTTGGCATAGACCTTCTTCCGGATACTCAACTTATTTTCATTCCTCCTTATCGTATGGCTCTAGCTGAGTTAAAAAAGTTGAAGGATCAGTTAAAGGACTTGTTGGAGAAAGGTTATATTAGACCAAGTATTTCACCTTGGGGTGATCTCGTTTTGTTTGTGAGGAAGAAGGATGGTTCTCTTCGAATGTGTATCGATTATCGATAATTAAATAAGGTGACCATTAAGAATAGGTACTCGTTGCCCAGAATTGATAATTTATTTGATCAACTTCAAGGAGCTACTCATTTCTCTAAGATAGATCTTCGATCGGGCTATCATCAGTTGAAGGTAAGGGAATATGATATCCCGAAGATGGCTTTCCAGACTCATTATGGGCACTTTGAGTTTATGGTTATGTCATTTGGTTTGACCAATGCTCCGGCGGTGTTTATGGATCTCATAAATCGGGTGTTCAAACCATTCCTTGACAATTTATGGTGGTTTTATCGATGATATCCTAATTTTCTCTCAGAGTGAGCGAGAGCATATGGGTCACTTGAGGTTGGTGCTTCAAACTTTGAGGGAGAAGCAATTGTTTGCCAAGTTTAGCAAGTATGAATTTTGGTTAGGGGAAGTTGCATTTCTTGTCAATATGGTATCTTCTGATGGTATTAAGGTTGATCCAAAAAGAACTGCAGCGGTGAAAGATCGGCCTAGACCATCGACTTCTTCGGATATTCGAAGTTTCCTTGGATTGGCCAGTTATTAACTGAGGTTTGTTGAAGGATTTTCATCCATTGCATCCCCGTTGACCAAGTTGACTCAGAAGAAGGCTAAATTTGTGTGGTCGAGTGAGGGTAAGAAGATCTTCCAGACCTTGAAGGATCAACTCACATCGGATCCTATTTTGATCTTGCCCAATGGGTTAGATGGGTTTGTGGTGTATTGTGATGCTTCACAGATCAGGTTGGGGTGTGTACTTATGCAACATGGTAAGGTGATAGCTTATGAGTCAAGGCAATTGAAGGTGCATGAGCAAAATTATCTGACCCATGATCTTGAATTGGCAACAGTGGTGTTTACACTAAAGAATTGGAGACATTATCTATATGGGGTTCGCGTTGATGTCTTCACCGATCATAAAAGTTTGCAATATGTGTTCACCCAAAGGGATCTTAACTTGAGACAAAGGAGATTGTTGAAATTTCTCAAGGATTATGACATAAGTGTCCTTTATTATCCCGGCAAGGTGAATGTTATGGTGGATTCCCTTAGTAGGGTATCTATGGGAAGTGTGTCACATGTGGATGAGGGGAAGAAGGAGATAGTGAAGGATGTGCATAGGTAGGCTAGATTAGGTGTTAGGTTGGCCGACTCAGAAAATGGTGGTATTTTTGTTCAAGCGAACCCGAGTCTTCGGTGGTGATTGATGTTAAGGCAAAGCAAGACTTTGATCCTTCCTTGGTGGAGTTAAAGAAATTAGTTTCCAAAGGGAAGATTGAGGTTTTCTCCTAAGGGGGAGATGGTGTGCTACAGTATTAAAATCGATTATGTGTTCTGGAAGTTGACTGCCTAAAGGAGATTATCATGAGTGAAGCTCATAATTTCCAATATTCTATTCATCCGGGATCTACTAAGATGTATCGAGATTTGAGGGAGTTGTATGGGTGGCATGGCATGAAGAAATACATGGCCAAATTCATGTCGAAATATCTGAATTATCAACAAGTAAAGGTGGAACACCAAAGGCCCGATGGCCTAGCCCAAGACATTGAGATTCCTACTTGGAAGTGGGAGGATGTGAATATGGACTTCATAGTGGGTTTCCTCGTACTCGTAAATAATTAAACTTGATATGGGTTGTTGATTGGATGACTAATTCGACTCATTTCTTACCGGTCAAGACTACTTATAGTATCGAAGAGTATGCTAAAATGTATATTCGGGAGTTGGTAACGTTGCATGGTATACCAAGGTCAATTATATCAGATCGTGGTACTCAATTCACTTCTCATTTTTAGAGGTCGTTTCAAAAGGGACTTGGTATTAAAATCAAATTGAGCACCGCCTTCCATCCCCAAACTGATGGACAAGCTGAGAGGACAATTCCAACCTTGGAGGACATGTTAAGGGCTTGTGTGTTGGAGTTCAAGGGAAATTGGGATGATCATCTACCACTTATTGAGTTTTCCTATAATAATAGTTTCCATGCTAGCATTTGTATGGCCCCGTTTGAGGCTTTGTATGGTAGAAAGTGTAGATCCCCGGTAGGTTAGTTTGAGATAGGTGAGGCGACATTGTTTGGCCCGGAATTGGTGGTTGAGGCCATATAAAAGGTGAGGTTGATTAGGGAAAGATTGAGGATGGCTCAAAGTCGCCAAAAGTCTTATTCGGATGTTAGGAAGAGGGATCTCAAATTCCATGTAGGTGATTGGGTTTATGTGAAAGTATCTCCTATGAAAAGCATTATGCGATTTGGTAAAAAGGGCAAGTTGAGCCCTCGGTACGTCAGGACATATGAGGTTGTTGAGCGGATTGGCAAGGTGGCTTATAGGTTAGATTTTCCTCCAGAGATGAGCTCTATTCATCCAGTGTTCTATGTTTCGATGTTGAGGAAATTGGTCGGCGACCCTACGACAATTACGCCTTTGGAGGGTGTGACGGTTGAGGAGAATTTGACTTATGAAGAGGTACCGGTTAAAATTTTGGATAGGCAAGTGAA